>JAYMTS010000327.1:0-11553 GCA_036898005.1 Geranium phaeum
GTTGCAATGGGCTGCCTGTCCGTTTTTTTAGTTGGGTGGGCTATGTGTCTTTTGCGTTATGTTGGATGAAGCTAGATGTACTTTTCCCGTATATATAATATGATTAAAGGGGGGAAGAAACGTTCTATAATAATAATATTTTTTTTATTTTCTGGGGTGGACACTTTATACCCAAAATTGAATTTGAACCAGGATCTAAACCGAATTCGAATCAAATAAGCGAGAATTGAGAATATTTAGTCAGATTTAGGTTTGAAAATCAAGAACTGAATTAGTTCGGTTCGGTTATGAGAGTACATAACTACTGATTAACCGGTTAGAATCAAACCAGTTTAGGAGGTTTTAATTAATATTTTTGTAATTTTTTATTTAATTTTTTTTTGCCTACAAACAGGTTTACTCGTGTATAATTTTTTTCATAAATTGAACAATATATAATGATCACATTACTTGGGTTTAATTGAGCAGAACCATAAATCTGGACCGAAGAACTGGACCTTAAATCTCAAAATTAATCATTTAATTGGCTCTATTAATTGGGTAGAACTAGGGAACCGTACCAGAGATTTGGACTCAGTATTGGACCATTCCTCACATATTGAGTATGGGTTTGGTTCTCTAAAATAGAAAACCAATTAATTTGGTTTCAGACGGGGCCCAGCCCTACTGACTACCCCAAGAGGATCCAGACGGAGGAGATGAACCTGCAAACGTAAAAGTAAAAAAAGAAACTAATGTGATTTAATTTTAAGTTTATGTTTCTTTAACTAATCAATTATGTTCCTTAAAAAAACTAATCAATTACGTAATGGCGGGTGATTATGGAAACTGATTTGGTTATGGGAACCGATTATGTTTATGTAAACAGATGTGATTTGGTTTTATGTTTATGGAAACTTATTTAATCATGTTTCTTTAATTAATTAATTAACTGTTAAATCATTTAATTATTAATCACTCATTTAAGTAGTAATTGAATATTATTTAAATATCAAATAATCAAAATGTATTTTAGATACTTCACTTTATTTTTTTTCGTGTTATTGTATTTGCAAAAACAACAAGTTTCCGATGTTAAATTAACACTTAAATTAATTTATCATGATGAGTTGAAAAATGTGCAAAGTTCAACGTGGTGAACAGAACTTCCCCTATACTCAATACTCGAAACCAAAACCGAAACAAATTTTGTATGATGCTTGCTCCTCTTAAATAAAAAAATGTCTCCTTAAAGTTCTATGTAGAAATAATTATTTCTAAATTATAATTATTCTATATATAATAATGCCACCTAAATTACTAAAACAAACCCAAATATAGGAACGAACCATTAAAACAAAAAATGACGGAAACGTATAGGGAACCTTAGCTCTCCAACTTCTCCGGAGTGATCTATCAAAAGTCCGAATCATTAGGAATCAAATATCCGGATATATATCCCACCTTAATTGATCTATAACTATGTATTTAACATGCGACAATGTCGGATTAGGGCATAGCCGAGGCTGTTGAATTGATAAACAGAGTGTTTCGAGGAACAGAGATTTGAGATTTGTGAAGTACCCATTACCCACGTGTGTCTCTATCCTTAAAAATCTGTCATCTTTATCGTTGTTGCTCGATCCTCAACACATATACACAACAACACTACCATAAACCTCATTGCTACTTCTATACTAAACCTAACATTGATCTCCTCTAAACGAAGCAATCGAGCTTTTGACATCTCCACCATTCAATTCCATCTGGTACATGCACATAAATTCTGCTCCTGTTGATCTTGATTCAACAAATCAACAATGCTGTTAAAAATGTCATTTTAATGTGTGCAGGTACATTTTTTTGTAACTCTTGCCATGGCTCAAACTCAGGTTGATTCTACTCAGTCACTGCAATCGAAATTGTTGGATCAATCTCATTCTCATTTCAATACACAAAGGAAAAAACACAGGCAATCGCGCACCCACACGTACGTGCCTCTAGCCGAGCCAATCACACAAGGGTCTCATCAAACCCTTAACCTCAAGCAAGTAGTGCTCTGGCTCTCGGCCTATCTAGGCGTTGGCACGTTCCTTTTCTTCCTAGTGAAAGACGAGATCAAGGGCAAGAAAACGAACGAGTTTCTTGATGCCCTCTACTTCTGTGTAGTCACAATGACCACTGTCGGGTATGGAGACCTCGTCCCAGACAGCACATTGTCAAAACTCTTAGCTTCGATCTATGTCTTCACCGGAATGGCCATTGTTGGGATGATCCTCAGCAAGGCCGCGGATTATGTCCTCGAAAAGCAGGAGCAGCTTCTGGTTAAGGCCTTGCGTGGAGATGGAAGTGGTAGTGCCACTCAGATGCTTAGGGAGGTTGAGACTCACAAGGCCAAGTATAAGTTTATCATGGCCGGGTCTCAAATCTTGGTGCTTGCAATTTTGGGGGTTGTGTTCTTGTGCCTTGTTGAGAAGCTTAGTTTTGTTGATGCAGTGTACTGTGTTTGCTCCACCATCACTACTTTGGGCTATGGAGATGTTAGTTTCTCGGATGAGGTTGGTCGCGTGTTCGGGGTGTTTTGGATATTGACTGGCACGGTTTGTTTGGCTCAGGTGTTTCTGTATCTTGCTGAGCTATACACTGAGAATAGGCAGATGGCTTTGGCCGATTGGGTTCTGTCGCGGCAGCTGACATCGTTGGATCTTGAGGCCGCTGATCTTGACAATGATAAAGCAGTCAGGTAAGAGTTGTAGTTGTAGTTGAATTTGAATTTGACAATGTTGATGATTTTGGAGTGAAATGTTGTGTGTTGAATCTTGATTTGGTTTTGATGTGACAGTGGTGCAGAATTTGTGCTGTACAAGCTCAAGGAGATGGGGAAGATCAGCCAGGAAGATGTTCTGCTTGTGATGCAAAGGTTTCATAATCTTGATGTTGATCGCTCGGGAACTCTAACAACGTCTGATCTAATACAATCTCAATTATCTTAAGCACGTCTATAGGTATACATGGATGTTCGTTTCATTTATTTGTACCAAAACATTCAATTTTACTTTTTCAGCGATGCAAGTTGCAACACTTTATTGTTATCATGACTAATGTTCTGTTCACCACAAAATCTCATAAACTAGTCGGTTAATTAGAACTTAAATGACACTGCAAGAAATTTACTTAACCGCATTTTTTATACAAGGAAGAACATTCAATGGGCCTCTAGAACTATAGTTCTGTGAAAAGCTAAGTGTCTATGGACTCCCATTTTATTGTATTTTGTAGTGTGCTACACTGTATTAATTATTAGGGTGGTTATGTAATAATGTTCCTGGTTGACCTAATCTACTAAAAGCCCAATCATGAGAAGAACAAAGCAATTATAAGTAGAAATCTTTATCAAAAGCTTAGCTTGATCCCACTTCAACCTTAAAGTCACTTTCAAAGCCCAATCACTGTAGACTTCAATTAGATAATGATTAATAATTATCCTAATGTTTCAAACTTTCAATAATTAATAAACTAAACCAAACATTTTGTTTTTACTGTTTGGGTGTTGGTGGGGTGGGTGAAGATGAAATCTTCTGTCTCCAAACACAGCCCCCAAAATCAGCCAAATGGACATACAAATTTGACACGAATAGCTGGAAAATCTAATTATACTTTCAAGGAAAGAAGCCATACATTATTGTTGCAATTATATATTAATTAAAGTCCTTTTCAATTTGTAGTTTGAGATTGTATTGATTGTATTATGAATAAGTTTTGAGTGACTTCCACTACGATACAAAGCAAGGTTTAAGGAGGGTTTTGCGCTTAAGCAATTAAGAAACTCCAAAACAAATCAGCTTTCAATCAATCGTCAATTTGAAGAATATCATCCATGGCCATTGATTAATCCCCACTTTAATTATTAGCACTTGCAATGAGATTTATATGGAAAAGACATTAATCTTTTGACTAAATCATCATACAAATCAATAATATTAGCTTTTTCTTCTAAACATAACCATGCCATGTCGATTAAGAAATAAATAACTTATAAAAAGTAATAATCATAATCAAATAATCATATTGACATTTTAGTTATTAGACAATCGGATACATATAATTCGATTGAAAAAATTATACGTCAAATCACAAATATCGTCACTTGCAAATGAAGTCAGAAAAATAACCTACCGTAGTAAATTTACTGGTCAAGTGATCGTCTTTCTTTACAAGAAGTTAACAGTTTAAATCACACTAGAGATGTGTGCATGGACTTTAGGGTAGTACCTGCTCGAGAGCGGTAAAGTTAAGAGATATGGGATGCTCTTATTACATTTGTAATCTTATACATACGAGCATCAATAAAAAAAAACATGAAAATGAATTATTAACAATCTTTGTTTTATTTACATGGAAAAAGAAATTAAAAGAGCAACTAGTATTTAAAGAGGGAAAAAGAAAAGAGAGTAAGAAAGGAAGAGGCTAGGTCAGGTTAACATTAGATGGCTAGAAATTGGAATGACACCAACTTCTACTTTTACTTGTATTTCCATTTCCCAGTCAAAATCAATCTTCTATCAGCTGGAATCATAGGTTCTTCTCTTCCTTTCCACTTTGCTCTCTCTCATTGGCCATTTTATTATAGATTATCTATATGTTATTTAGGGTTCTTAACCACCACTTATTTTACTTCATTTTAGTATTGGCACTACACATTGAAACAAGCACCCTGATAGTTATTTTGACAATCATAAATAATGCTTAGGTACTTGTCATCAAAATATATGATGGTTGATGTTATGCATTAGGGTTCTGATGAATGCACTATTATACATGGGATTGTGAAAAATATGTGAGCTATCAGTTGAGTAAAGGCTTTAACTTGTTTTGAAGGGTGAACATCAAATTTGTAGTTAAAACTGTTAAAAGAGAGTGACATCTTATAGTTTCACTGTGATCCTTGTTGGAGAAGATTTTACAAATGCTGGTTTAGCAACAATCGAAAATAGTGTATTGTGTTTGAAGGAATGTCCCTAATAAGAAGTTCAAAAGAAAAAATGCACATAATTGTTACTGTCAAGATCAGTAAAGGGTGGTGAAGAAGCCGGCTTGGCCGGCTTATTGGATATGTGAAATGTGGCTGTCAAGTTGTCAATCTTTCTTAAAGGGATGGACTCTTTCGATAATAATCTCACTTTAACACCCTTTCTTTTGCTTATATATGTTTCAGCTGTCTTTGCTTTGGACTACTGCTCTGTGGTCCTTGTTTGCATTTCCAAGCGCCTAAACACAAGCCAAAGAAGCATGGTTGGTTACGAGGAGCAACTTGGAGTTGGCGCCGAGGAGGTCTCTCTTGCTCATCCTGATCCTTTTGTGTTGGAGCTCAACAATTTGCAGAATCAGCTTAAAGGTTTGTGTTTTCCCTCATTTCTCTGTTTCTGAAGCACAGTAATGAGTTTATAAGGAACTCGGTCAACTCTTGCTTTTACAATATTTGCTATTTGAGACATTAGATTTGATACCAGGATCACATGACTATGAACTTGTAATGTTGATGATGCTTAACTTTTTTGGAAATGTACCAGAGAAGGATAGAGAGTTGGGAATTGCCAAAGCTGAAATCAAGGGATTGAAAGCAACTGAAGTCCTGAAGGAAAAGGCTGTGGAAGAGGTACAACCTCACGTTAACTAAAAATGGTGTTTCTTTTCGGAACAATGACCTCGTGCTTATTGCACTAAGTCTCTGTCACTTCACCTACAACACAACGCAAAATTAGTTTATTACAGTTCCTTGCATGACCTCGATCGAGCGTGCATGCTAGAGTTGGATTTTTTGTACTTAACTTCCCTTTGCAATTCTGGTTTATTGTTCCCAGCTCAGAAATGCAATCAATAAATTGGATGCAAAACTTATGTTCAGTGAAAATCTTCTGGAGCACAAGGTAAGTTGAGTTCTTACCAAGTTAACAAAACTCCACGTATCCGTGAAAAAACAATTTTTCTGCTGCTGTGACAAAATCCAGAATCTTGAAGTCAAGAAACTCGCGGATGAGAAGAAAGAAGCAATGGCTGCACAATATGCTGCAGAAGCAACTCTTAGAAGGGTTTATGCTGAACAAAAGGACACTGATTCAATTCCTCTTGATTCAGTCATTGCTCCTCTCGAGGCCGAGATAAAAATGTACAAAAATGAGGTATACATGAAGATGTTTTTTATATCTTTTCTATGTAAAAGAAGCTAGTTGCTTAGTCCAGGCCTTGTTCAGGTTGCAGCACTGCTTGAAGATAAGAAGGCCATGGAAAGGCTCACTAAGTCAAAGGAGTCAGCTTTGCTGGAAGCTGAGAGGATTCTGAGGAGTGCTCTTGAGAGAGCTATGATTGTTGAGGAGGTTCAGAACCAAAACTTTGTGCTGAGGAGACAGATTGAGATCTGTCAGGTGTGTTTTCTCTTAGATTGTGTGAAACTTTAACGTGTTATTGTACTGAAATGGGTTGAGTTGACATAGTTGAGTGTCACCATACCAGGAGGAGAACAGGATCCTTGAGAAAACCAATAGGCAGAAGGTTTTGGAAGTTGAAAAGCTCAGCCAAAGCATTCGTGGAGTCGAAGAGGCTATTCTTGCTGGTGGATCTGCAGCAAATGCTGTTCGTGACTATCAGCGACAGATTTCTGAACTAAATGTTAGAGTCGTTCCTTACATGTTCCTGAAATCGTGATGAAGTCACAATAATTTGCTCTAATGTGTAGCTTAACTTTTCAGGAGGAAAAGAGGACTCTGGAGAGGGAGCTGGCTAGAGTTAGAGTTTCAGTGAATCGGGTTGCGACTGTGGTTGCTAATGAGTGGAAGGATGAAAATGACAAGGTCATCCCTGTCAAGAAATGGCTAGAAGAGAGAAAGCTAATGCAGGTACTTATATATATCCATGAAACATTCTCCAAAGTCATTTCCTATGTTCTTTTTAAGAATCTTAAGGTGAAATGGTTGTGTCGGTATTATTTTGCACTTTCAATGTGTAGGCAGAGATGCAAAGGCTTAGAGACAAGTTAGTAGTATTCGAGAAAACAGCAAAAAAGGCAGAAGCACAACTGAAGGTGAACGAAAATTTGAGTTCTCGTGTAACCATTCATCCATTCAAATCATTGAATATTGATGATGCAAGTGATATTTCATGATAAGTTAAAGCTTAGGCTAGAAACACTGGAAGAACCGAAGAAAGGTTATCACACGTGTCGAGCCTCACCAGCAGCCGGGGTCTCCCAAAGCAGGGAAATAAAATAACATCTTAGAATTCTTGGCAAGCAATGGTGGGATGAAAAAGAGATCTGCATCACAACCAAGAGGTTCATCGATTAGTAGAAGCTCAACTGTGCAGCAGCTAAGTGGAGGGAACGAAACGGGCAATGGTTTGAAAAAGAAGTATGGTTCTGGAGAAAACATGGTGAGAAAAAGCATATGGGCATCATCTAGAAGCAAGGTTGTGGATGTTAGTGGACAAGAAAACACAAAAGTGAAGGCAAATGTGGATGTCAATCTTGACAAGTACAGTGATGAAAACATAACTGGAAGTGCAAGTTCTGGTAATGAAGATTTGGTGTCTGGGTTTCTGTATGATAGGCTTCAAAAAGAAGTAATCTGTTTAAGGAAGCACTGTGAGGCCAAAGACACTAATTTGGAGGCAAAAGATCATGAAATCAAGGTGAGTTATCAGAAGGAGAGAAATAAAAACTCTTCTCTCACACTCCAAATGTGCATGTATTTAATAACTTAAGGTAAATGATTTTCAGATGCTGATGAAGAAGGTCGAAGCACTGGCGAAGGCGATGGAAGTGGAATCGAAGAAAGTGAAGAGAGAAGCAGCAGCAAGAGAGAAGGAAGCTGTATCTGCATCTGCAAAGACTGATGATACCACAAGGAACAGAAACATAAACTCTTCAAGAAGGTTTGTGACATCTTCAAATCTTAAGTTACCCTTACTGTCATAAATATAAAACTTGTGAATCTGTTTGTGATTGCAGCAGGCTGACAAAAGCATGTTAAGGACTCGTATTGCAGAATGTTGAAGGGCGATCTTGAATTCTTTTGATGCAATGGACCATTTCTTGAATCTTTTTCATTGTGCATATTACATGAAAATGAGACTGACAGTGGTTGAAATAAAGTTCTAGTTTATATTGGAAGGGTTGAGCCATAGCAGATTGTTGTATACTCTAGGAAGGTTTGTGCATATTACATGGAAATCATGTGTACAAATACTAGTTGTGCAAATTTTAACTGTTGAATTATTTGGAAGATGGTGTGAAAAAAAGAAATTATTTTGCATAGAGCATGATGAAACCAATCAGGAACTCAGTTGTCCATTTCAGGGGAAAAGGAAGAACAATTGGCGTTTCTCTGAGACCACTGCACTTCTCAATAACTAAGAAAAGCAGATACTGCAATAACATGACTAAAAATACAAAATTACACTTCAAAATATTAAGTTAATTTGATCATTCTGACAGTACAAAACTTTGATCCACCAAAGGGAGAATATGTGAAAAGAGCTACACTTTCAAATACTAGATATACATTAAGTAGGCACTGTAAATACCATACAACTTGAGCACGACAGTGATGGCATCACTTACAAAGCAACCAAATCGGGCGATGATTGTCTAGATTGCAACCATGCCTTGGCTGCAAAATTGGTAGTCAGGTACCAGCCACTATTGTCTTCATCTCCATGGAACGGAATGTTCAACTCCTGGAACTGTGACTTGAAGACAGCAGCCAAACTGTTATCTGAATATTTGTGAATCCCGTGTCCAGTATTGATTGCGAGCACCGGTGGAAGCTCCTCTCCAGATTCCAGCGACTTTGACAAGTCATTAACCCAGACATGAAATGCAGTCAGAGCTGCCCCACGGGATAGAGTCTTTACATATAAAGACCATTGGGACGGAGACCTAAACTGTAAACCTCTGTAAATGCCAAGCTTAATACCAATGTCGAGTAGCTCAGAAGCTCTCTTCTTCAGATTGAGATGGACACATACATCCAGTAAGCAATTGCAGAAAGACATCTTCGCATCAATGCTGCTAGTAGAAGCCAAGATTTCAGTCGCTGCTTCCTCGAATTTCCCCTCATTGTCCTGCCCCTCCTCCAAAAGCTCTAGCACACTATAAATCTTTAGGTTGGCAGTCTTGATACAACCAACAATCTTATGAAGCTCTTCTCTTGGTGTTTGCGCCATCACACTTAAAAGACAACAGCAAAATCGATCATCAGGAGTTAACCCCAACTTTGAAACAAGATCAAATGTCCAGAGAACATAATCAATGAGTTTCAGTTTACCGTAGCCCTGGATCATTGAAGTGAGAATATGGAGAGTAGGCTCAAGGCCTGCTTCTATCATCTCCATCAGCATAGCCTCTGCCTTTGAGACTTCGCCGCAACAACTATAAACAGTAATCATGGAAGAATATGTCCAACTATCAGGCTTGCAATCCTCACAATTCTTCATATCTTCAAAAATCTCAAAGGCTCGAGCGTCCATACCTAAGTCTGCATACATGGATAACAGGGTATTGTATAGAAGAACACTCATCTGCATACCCTTCTCCTTCATCTCTTTGTATGCACAAAGGGCATCGGTGTAAAATCGGCCTCTAGCATATGACCGTATGAGAGCTCCATAGGTTCTCCGATCTGGCGAAACCCCATTATCTATCATCTCTTGGAATATTCGTTTAGCCTGCCATGGCCTGCTGCCCCGGCCCATACTAATCAACATAGTATTATACAGAAACAAGTTCGGCTTTACGCCCGTAACCTTCATTTCCTCGTACAAATTCGAGCACCCGTCAAAATTCCCGTTATCCGCATACATCCTAATCAAGGTTATATACGACATCACACCAACGGCCCATTTATTCGTCCTCGCACGGTCATACAAACGCACAGCCATCTCAGAATTGCCCACCTTGGCATACGCATCGATCATAGTCGAGTTAGTAAACCTATCCGGCTCGCACCCGAAACCCGGCATCCTCTCAAACAGCTCCACAGCCTTGTATGGCATCAAGCACAACATAGCACAGCTAATCAAAGTGTCAAACGCAACATTATCCGGCCTCACACCACTCTCGACCATCTCATCAAACACGACCTCAGCCCTACCAATATCCTTCCTTTTCCTCAGAGCCTTCAACGCGACGTTATAAACAATCTTCTCATCACTCAATTTCATGTTCTTGACAAAGAACCTGAGAGCCAGCAACATGGTGTCCAGGTTCTGGAGGTTCTCAAGAACAGCACCAGCATCATGTTCACTCACAATCTTCCTACCAACATACTTACTCAAGACCCGAGAAACAACATCACTATCCACAGCATCATCTAAAACGTTGAGAGACTCGGCTACTACACCAGAGAGGAAATTGTACCTGGAGTCGTTGGTGGTCTTGGCGAGCTGCTTGGCTCTGGCGCTTCTGGGGTTGATCCACGGGTACATGTTCGGTTTCGAAGCTTTTGGGTCCGAATTGGGCTCAGGAGAGGCTCTGCTGATCTGGGTTTCCTGTGGAGTTGGGGTTTGGACAGAGACTCTGGTGATTTGGAGGGAATGTGGAGGAATTGGGTTGAGGGGGCAAATGGGGTTTCTGGGTTTTGGTCTGTGTTGTGAAGGGGAGAGATCGTGGAAGAGAGAGGAAGGAGAAGAGCAGATGTTGTACGCCATTTTTGCTCTGTCGATAAGGTTTTTGGGGTTTTTGGAAAGGAGAGAGAGAGCTCTTGCCTTATCAGGTGAAGTGTTGCTTGGCTGATGACATTTTAACCGTAATGTGTCAATGTGTTGTTTGTATTGTTTCAGCGTTTTGTATGTAGTTTTATCAGGACTTTTGTGGTACCTTTTGCTCAGGTTGAAGAGGAAAGAGGATTTTGTGGATGGGCCTTTTAAGGCCTAGTTGAAATGAATCAACCCATCATATGGGCCGTGAGAGCCCACTAATAATTTATGGTCAACTTCATGAAAGATTTCTTGCACAATAAATCAGAGGAATATATTCACAAAACTATCACTGACTCAAACAATTTTCAACTAATTACAATTACAGCTGACTTATTTTTTTATTGTAAGACGTGCGCTGACACTTATTTTGCTCATATAATTACACTCAATTAACTTTTCGGTTAGTTATAAATGTGAAAAAACTAAAATAACGTTCACGGTCATTTAAAATTTGATGCTTATGTTAGTTCAGTCCACCAAAGGCGACCAAGACCAAAAACCTCCTCTTCTCTTTAGAAATCTTTACCGAATCCTTCTGATACTTGATCTTGGAATCCAGGCATGGCTGGTAGCTCTCGCCGTCGAACTGCCACTAGAAGTCCATCTCGACGCCGACATGTTACTGGAGACCTGACGTGTCGAAAACCGCACGTTGGAAACACGCGCTTTATGTTCTCGACTCGTGCCGGCAGTGTACCGGTCACAAGTAATACATGGAAGCAAGATTACGACTTTGAGTTTAATATCAAACCCAAGGGACAAAGTGTTAACCTTCTCTCGCCAGATCTTAATCACTCGAATCTCTTCTCGTGATTTATCTTG
>JAYMTS010000328.1:0-11551 GCA_036898005.1 Geranium phaeum
TTGTTTGAAACCATTGATGACTAATTTAGGTGTTCCGTCTTTGTCCTCCCAGCTGTGATGCAAACCGAAGGTTTCGAGTACTTGAAGGAGAGCTGCCCCTCCGTCCTGACCGAGCTGCTGGAGTACGTGGCGAGAGTCAGCGAGCATTCAATCATCATATGCAGGCACAAGAATGAGCGTGTGCTCGATGGTGGTGATATCAATGGTAGGCGCGTGAAGCCAAGGCTGTAGAGAAAGGAAATAAGTCGGTTTTCTAGGTTTAGGACAGTTTTCGGGTTCTTAGCTTAGTTTCAATTTGTCTATGTAAGAGAGTTATGAATGTGGTTGACTCTCTGGTTCTGGGCTTGTAGTATGAAGAAA
This sequence comes from Geranium phaeum, assembly GCA_036898005.1. NCBI lineage: Eukaryota > Viridiplantae > Streptophyta > Magnoliopsida > Geraniales > Geraniaceae > Geranium > Geranium phaeum. Next base: position 361 of record JAYMTS010000328.1, read on the forward strand.
ATCATTCCTTCATTTTCTGTGTACTGTTCTTGTGTTTGGATTTGTTTGTTTTCAGCAAATGGAATGCTCTACTTTCTTGTAATGTTGATGACCATCCAATCTTGTGTGGCTTTTAATTTTTTGTTTGAAAGGGATGGCAAAATAACTCGAACCTGGCGGGACTCAATTGTCTATTATAAGATTGGATCACGATTTTGAGAATTGCTGTTAGGGCGAGAATGGGACTCGATGTCCCTTATCCAATTGGCTCGGGATGGGAATTCTTTGAGAATTGTTATTCGGGTGGGGAAAATTTGCCTTGTGTATTTTTGAATGCATTCCGGGTCGGATTTTTGCGAGCATGTGTTTTGTGCATTCCAATCGGGTTGGGAAAGTTTGATTTTCTTTGGATTCTCAATGTGTTTATAAATTTTAGTGGTAATTCATATCTACTACAGTGACTTATGCGAGTTCTTCAATTTATTATAGCGAATTTTGTTTTTTTTTCACCATTAGTTTTATGTAGAAATATCTATGATACTCTTTAACACTAAAAATAAAATGGTTTGCCTTTCAAAAAAATAAAATGGTTTGAAAAAAAACACAAAATAAAATAAAACTGAATTATTTAAAAAAAAAAAAACATTGCATCCAAACCCGAGTGAGAGAGACCTCACCAACCTCGATCAGAGTATCCTATTCTCGTATCCAAACAGTTTCAACACAGGGCCACATTTGTAATTTCAAAATTCACATATAAATATTAATAAGCCTCTCCAAGTCTCTCACACTCTCAACCTCGAGCGAGCTTCGACTTGAATTTTCAGAAGCAGCTCTTCATCGTTAGCGAAGATGGTAAATTTCGATTCTCTGCTCCATTTCAGCCTCCGTATCTGTTTCATTCTTGGTTGAGATCGATTTGTATTCTAAAACCTGTTTTTGATTTGTTTTTTTTTTCTCGTTTTCATGCTGTTTCTGACCTGTTTTTGTCGATTTGTTCTTGGGTGAATCTCGTTTTTGGGTTAGTGTATGATCTGGGTTTTGCTTTTTTCTTGGTGGGTTTTTGTTTTTGTGCAGTTGTTCTTCTCGTATTTCAAGGATTTGGTGGGGAGAGAAGTGACTGTGGAGCTGAAGAACGATTTGGCTATTAGGGGCACTCTTCACTCTGTTGATCAGTACCTGAACATCAAGCTTGAGAACACTAGGGTTGTTGATCAGGACAAGTACCCTCACATGGTATATACTTTTCCCCTAATCTCATGTACACGAGTAGGGTTTTGTTTTTAGGGTTTAAGATGTTTTTTGGTGGTGAATTGGGTTCTTTGTGATTAATGGATTAGTTGAGTGTTTGTGAGTGTGAAATGGGTTTTGAGGGTAAGTGCTTAATGTGTATTCATGAAATGGTCTATGTTCTTGCTGGATATGGTGTGTTGCATTGTTAGAGGGCTACTGTTACTAGTATAATGTGAGAATTTGGGCGTGGGTGTTTCTGTTTTGTGTTTCATTTTCAGATTGATTAGTATGCTATGATGTATTGATGTGGCTGTTTACATGTTTCTTTTTTGGCAATGGATTAGTTGAGCTTTTGTGAGTGTGAAATGGGTTTTCAGGTTGAGTGTTTATTCGCGAAATGGATATGGTATGCTGTAATGTTAGAGGGCTGTTGCTAATGTGAGAATTCGGGGGGTCTTATTGTTCGTTGGATCTGTCTGAATTATTATGTTTTGTGTTTGTCTCTTTCAGATTGATTAGTACTCTATGCTGTATCGATTTGGCTGTTTACATTGTTTACTAAGTTTTCCTTGCTCGGATTGACCCTTTACATTTTTTTGAGCTTGAGTTTCATGCTTTTTGGGTTTATGTTTTTATGACATTCTGCTAGTTCTTACAGTGGTGCGACTGTACATGGTTGTGACCATTAGTTTTGGACCTTTGGGACGGTAGATATTATCCTAGCAATTGTAGGTTACCCGTTTCAGGTGAATAAGAAATATTCTATGTTGGTAGTAGGTGCTAGAGTACCACATCGAAAAATGTGGATCGATCCACTAGCTTAAATAACAAATTTGAGTCTTCACCTATAAGCTTGAGTTTTTGTATACACCTAGCTTTAAAGTCTGAGGTTGACCTTTTAGTTGTGGAACAATGTATGCGACCTATTGGCTATTTGATGATAGGTATATTGTTTGGACATGGGTTGTTGATTGTATCATTCACCTACCAAGGTAGTGCGACGAGTAAGAATTGGAGAGCTTACTTGTAACTTCAGTGAATCGGTACTACAACATTACTATGTGCATGCTAATGGTATGGATTATTAGATTGCATTCTCATATTCAATATTTCCCAGCAGATCTTTCTTTTCCATCGAAAGCCAGTTGCATTTACCCTAATGATTGCATGTTAATGAGTGACATGTGACGTTTGAATATATAATGTGGGGGATTCAGTTTTGTCGTGATTTCCTTCCGGAGTTTTTACTCGACCGTGTTATTTCATCTACATCATTTCTTGTTTGGTCTGTTTTCTCTTCTGGCAATAATTGGATATCTAACCTAACCTCCACATATGCTCCCCAAGCATGTGATGTGACCCACGGGGATTCGAACACTGGATCTCATATGAGATAGTACTCTTCTTGACCGATTAGGCCAGCCCTAGCGGGAAAACACAAAATGACAACTGGTCTGTTAATACTGTGGCCAGGTACTGTGAATTTCTTTTTAACATATGCAAGATTCAAGCCTCTTTGGGGCTAATAAGGTTCAATCTTGGTCGTGTAAAGTATATGGAGTCTAGTCTCTTTGGTGCTATCAAGGCCCTTGTTGAAAACAGAGTGGAACCTGATTGTGAATGTGACGACTTCATGTTTGACTCCACGAATGCATTTGATCAAAGTATTTAGGAGTTATAAGCACTAAGCGTTGTCATGTTAGCTTCATCTAGTCGTGTTTATAACATTACCTTGCTTTGGTTACAGCTTTCGGTAAGAAATTGCTTCATCAGGGGATCAGTGGTGAGATACGTTCAGCTTCCACCAGAGGGAGTCGATATCGAACTGCTTCACGATGCCACGAGAAGGGAAGCTCGCGGCGGCTGAACCGTTTTCACAGCTTTAATCTACTTGAAGTTCTTGGTTTAACAAGCTCTTTGCTTATATGACTTGTTCTTCAGAGCTTGTTGCTGACATTATATTTGTATTATTGTCCTTGTGGCAAGTTTATTGTGCAAGAACAAAACCTTTTCATCTCCAATTGTAATGCAAAACAACTAAATGTTGAATTTTCATTCATCAAAGCTTAACATATTTAGCAGTTAAGTGTTTGAATTGTTGATCTGATGGTTATGGCTTAAGTTAGTATGATAAATGTTCAAATGTGATTTCTGATTGGGAAATTATTCTTCACTGTGGTGTTATTATGTTAATCTATATGTGGGTTTTACACGTTGTCTGGAAATTGGAATAGGGAAAGCACCATTTTCTGTATTTAATCAGTAATTTATTAAAAAAGATTGTTCATTAATTAATTTAAAATTTTCATATTGGGTTTTGATTCTATTATATACTATGATACAAAAATAAGCCACAGTGAAGTGAAAATCGTTCTATTTAAGAACAATTTCTTCGTTTATTTCTACTATTTTTCAGTATGATTTTTTCTGAATTATATAATATTTCTAAATCTATTCTTAAACCCTTCATCACCCTAATTGCAACGGCGTTCGAAACTCATATCTCTTCATTAATAATGAAACTCATACCGTTGCGGTGTGATAATGCAACAACTTTTATTTTTATAAAAAAAGAGAAAAATATGTCCTTAATTTTACATTAATATAAATTTTGTTTTAATGTATTTTACTAACTAAATTTTAAGATTCTAAAAAAAAAAAACTAAATTTTAAGTAGTTATTTAGTAGAGGCAGTGGCAATTTGGTAATAAAAGTGATATTAGTTACAGGACAGAGAGTTGCTTTGTTGTCATGGTTCCCGTTAATTTTGCCGCCATCTCACATGATTAGAACTTAACTACCATTTCATAGATTTGATCTTACAATCTTTTTGTTCCTCATTTTGTTGATGTTTGGGGGTTTTTCTATCTGGGTTTCGGATCAACAAACCCCAGAAAGAGGTCTCACTCTCACTCCCACTTACCACTAATTTTTCCTTTTTGGGTTTTTGTTTTTCTCAGTCCTGTTTGGCAGCCGAGAAAATTTGCAGGTATGCACCATTTACTCAGTTCATTACAGATTATATCTCCCAGTCTTGAAATGGGTAATGGGTGATTTACAGTTTTTCCCCATTTTGATGCTGAATTTCTTCGATTTGTATGTGCAATGTTTGAGTTTCTTAGAGATTGACCTAGATTTTAGAAATTGATTGTTGGGTATGGATTTGGTAGCTCAGTGATTTGGGAATTTGGATTTGGTTTATCTGTACAGGTTTAGGAGGCTAGGGTTTGCTTTTCCTCCAAATGCATTGTTAATTTGTTATCACTTATTGTGAATTTGGGATTTGGTCTGTGTTGTGTGTGGACTCGTTGGAATTGAGGATTTTGTAGCCTACTGAGTCCTGTACAAGTTTAGGAAGCTAGGGTTTGGTTTTTCCTCAAGTGCATTGTTATTACTCATTGTGAATTGGGGATTTTTTTGTGTTGTGAACTAGTTGGAATTGGCATTTTAGCTTTTCGGGTTTTTGTTCTGTAGTAGAAATGGAATGTGAGCTTTGGCGCAACGGTAAAGTTTGTCGCCTGCTTACAGGTTCAAGTCATTGTGAATTGGGGGTTTTGTAGCCTACCGAGTCATGTTCTGTGATAGTGATGGAGAATGAGCTTTGGCGCAATGGTAAAATTTTGTTTCCTGGTTATGGGTTTGATTCATTGTGAATAGAGGAACTGTTTTGTGTTGTGCACTCGTTGGAATCGAGAATTGTAGCCTTTTAGGTTCTGTTATGTGAAAGAAATAGAGGGTGAGCTTTGGCGCAGCGGTAAAGTTTGTCGCCTGGTTACAGTTTCAAGTCAGTGTGGATATAGGAACTTTTTTGTCTTGTGCACTCATCAGAACCGAGCATTTTAGCCTTTCAGATTTTTTTATGTGAAAGAAATAGCGGGAGAGCTTTGGCGTAACCGTAAGTTTTTTCCAAATTCGAGTCATTGTGAATAGAGGAACTGTTCTGTGTTGTGCACTCACTGGAATCAGCCAATGTAGTATTTTCTGTCCTGTGATAGACATTATAGGGCAAGCTTTGGCATAACGGTAAAGTTTGTTTCCTGGTTACAGAGCTGCACTGGTCTGCTCTATTTTTATCAAAGTCATAGAAACGAGAAACATGTATCTTAGTACTATAACGGGTTTGATTGTTAGAGTTGACTGGTTTTTGTTTACACTGACCTATAGGAGACTAGTTATGGCTGGCTTTCAAGACATGCTTGTTTCAGCAGCGATCAATCTCCTCAGTGCACTCGCCTTCCTCATGGCATTCGCAATATTACGCCTGCAGCCCGTCAACGACAGAGTCTACTTCCCCAAATGGTACATAAAGGGGATAAGAGGCAGCCCGGCACGCTATGGCGTGCGTGTGAACAAATTCGTCAACTTGAATTGGAGGACCTACGTGAAGTTCTGGACTTGGATGCCCGCAGCGCTGCAAATGCCAGAACCCGAGATCATTGATCACGCTGGCCTTGACTCTGCAGTATACGTTCGGATATATCTTCTCGGGTGAGTGAGTTCTCTTCTCTTCCAAAATCGTATTGCGCTGTGGAATTGACAATGATGGGTTTATTTTAAGGGAAAAAGGCGCTCTGTTGTTTGCATTTTTTTTTGAAAAATGTGTATATTTTTAATTATAAAAATGACAAAATTACTCCCCCAATTTTTAATCTTAATTTTTTTTTGTTTTTATCTTTCAAATAAAATGTGCGTGATCAAATTTTCTAATTATACTATTCTTAAGTTAAAATTATGTTATCAAAGTCTTAATTCTTAATTTCAGGCAATTTCATCATTTTTATAAAATACACATTTTGTAAAAATATGCAAACACTACAGCCCCTTTTTGCAACTAACAAACAATATGTGTCATATAATAGGCACCTTTTTGCAATTTTCTCAAATGTCAAATAAAGCACTTGTTTTGGCACTGAGCACACACGACATATTGACACATTAGTTTTAACTCAAGATGACAAAGATAAGGTACCTGGGAGTCCAGGTTCACTTCAGCACCAGCGCCAAGTACCACATCACCTTCCTCAGGAGCGCCCATAGCTTTCATGGCCTTCAACTCTAAGTTATCTTCTGGTGGAGCTGGCTTTGATGTCATGGCCTCTTGAAGCCGTCTTTGTTGCTCTTCTAAGACAGCCTTGCGTTTACGTTCCTGCAAATTGGACCAGAATATAGGTTAAATCACGAAAAAGGAAGAACCTTGACTTACATACTCATTTGTTATAATAACTCATAAGCAAATTACCAGTATAGCCTTGTCCTCTTCGGGGTCAATTGCATCCTCATTATCATCACCATGCATGAGTTCTGGTGAATATGATCCAGCTTCTTCTTCTTCTTCCGCCTCCTGTATTTCTTCTCTCAGCATAGGTTCCGGAGAGAATGATCGCGTATCTAGATGAATATGCCATATGGTATATAAGACACCAATTCAAGGTATACTGAAAAGAAAAGCAGAACCAGACCCAATCATCAAAAGCACATACCTTCTTCTAGATCATGATCACTAGCTTCCACATCTTCCTCTTCCTCCTCAGGTTTCCTATCGTGATCACCTTCAAAGTCATCTTCATCGTCCATAGGTCGTCGCTCAAGGCGGTGCAGATGTTTGCGTAACATTTTAGTATGAATTTCCTTCAAACAAGCCTGTGATTGCAGAAAATTATTAGCAAGATGCACAATATTCATATAAACGCGCCACTATACCGGAGAATTATGAGTGATGTCTATGTACCTTTGCCTTGTATATATGTAGATGTTTAATGATAGCTTCCCAATACTCAACCACCTTTGCCGTGCCAGAGCGCATCTGTAACTCAATTTCAGACTGCATTTCCACCAATTCACTGTGTGTTTTCCCTTGTAAGAGATTCTTGACATCTGCTTCTACACTCGAATGCAAACCTCTTTCTTCTGCAAGCAACTCTGCAGGTGGTTCCTCTCCACGAACCCTAGCTCGGTCCAAAGCGTCCTTCCTTCGAGCCTCAGCTAGCTCCCAATCGCACACCACCAAGAGTGCCTGTGGAAATACATGGGTTATAGCTTTGTCCGCAGTATATTCAACTTAAAAACATATCCAAACATCAACTTATATTCAAGCCAGTAAACTTACAAACAAGGAGTTTTAACATTTAACAGTATCATTAATGTTGCTTGTTTGATAAAGGTTATACAGCCAGTCTAGCATAAATCCAGATAAGACATGCACACCCAAACCTAAATTATCTTTACCACCTCATAATCATAAATGTTAAGTAAAAGGTATTTATCAGCTGCATTTATTGAAACATGTTTATCTGTCTATCGGTAAATCAGTAAGCTTTCGGGAAGCATAGAAGTGATGCATTCGACTAAAATCAACCACGTGAAATGTACAATCTTTATGCAGAAATCCAACAGTACTTTTGGAATTAAGTTTTAGAACGATTGATCTATTAGTTATATTTTTCAATTTCTGTATCACTGAATTTTTGTTTCATCTCACTATTTCATCCAATGCTGCATTCTTATTAACCATCAACATAGATGCATGGCATATGAAATACTTAATATGCATGCAAATGTCAGGAAAGGACAATACCTCCCAGTACTGTATATGTGTTGGTGTTGCATTGTCCAAATCCAGATGCATTTTGATGTCATCACGTAGCTCTTCCATTTCTTTCGCTGTCAAACCCTGAATGACCCATGCCAAATGTCAATATGAGACAAAGCAAAACAAATGCATAAATAATATATAGATGACATGTTTCAAAGAGAATATTCAATTCAGAGACTGGACAATGGTGTTAAGAAATCAATTTATATGGAGATGAAAAATGAAAATTCAAACAGAACAGCTTTAAGTATACACCATTTAATCGAGTAAAGCTATGGAGGGAAATTGGTGTGCCTGGCTAATATACAAAGTAAAGCTAGCAAACATCATTAGTAAACTAGCTGCTGCCGAGCAAACAGGCACCGAGGCATTATCATGGCTTTTTCTCTAATCATATTAACTTTTGCTATTCTGTTTATATTTTCCTTGAATACATATATTGGCCACTATTTTACATGTAATTTAAGAACTTTATTCTCACATCTCTCAAAGGTAAGTCTACTAAGCACAAAGTGCACAAATCCAACAGTAATGGCCTTTTATTATCCTTGTTTTACCAACCATCATGAATTTTAAATATATTTTATGCAAACTATTATTGTCTTACAAATTCCAGAAAGTTATTGTAATGATAAGACAAAAGGGAAAATTAAAAACAGTCAACATATTGGAATCATAAGGTAAGTGGGTAACTAATTTAATAACTCATCTGCCCCACACAATGAATACAGAATGAGACGTCATAACTAATTACTAAGATGAAAATAGGAAACACAAAATTTAATATCATTACTGCAAAGCTGAAGTCTCAGAAAATATTTGGTCTTTACCTTGAAAACCATGTATGGTTCATTTATTTCAACGTCAAAATCATCTGAGTCGCTGAGGTTCTTGGATAGGATATCTATGGGTTTAGTACGGCCTTCGCGCAATCTGATCTGAGACCTAACTTTGCTTTGATCAAAATGGAACTGGAGATAGAAAATGTTATCAGCAAATCAAACATGCAACTGTAAGAGAAATCATGATAGAATCCTGTTAGCAAAACCATACCTCTTCTTCCTTTCTCTCCCAGTCTTGAAATTCAGCCCTTGCACGTTCTCTGGCTACCAGTGCCTACAGTAACATACAACTCAGAAACACAACAAAACAGAGAAGCAGGGGAAAGGATGGAGAAGAAATATACAGTAATATTATGGGGCTAATCTTACCATTTCCTCCTCGTGCTGTGCCTTTTCAATTGCCCTCTCCTCCCTTCTCTTTTTCACCTTTTCAATTTCTGCCTGCAATATAAAAATAATCACGAAGAATGAGAAATACAGAAACATATAGGAAGTAGTTTTTTTAGCCCCAGGCATTGTGAGACCACAAAGGCATTAAAAAGTTGCACGAGAAGCTTAAGTCATGTATATCCCATTGATTGTCATGAACAAAAATTGAAACTATGAATTGGAAAAAAATGTAGCTCTAAAAAGCGCGATAACTTTCACATTCATAATTATTAGGTTACTTAATTCAACTACAACAACAACTACCAACTCAGTTCCCAACTAAAGTTGGAGTTGGTTATGGGAGTCCTTTCACAAAACTCCTATGGATCTTCTACATATATTCGTCTCCTCTACTTCATCTCATCTAATAGTATCTCTTCTATCATGTCATACATTATCATCTCTATTCTTAAAAATTATTTCTAAGTTTACTACAGTATTAACCTTAGCTAGATGTGAACACCTATGATAGAACATTTGCATAAGTGAATATTACTATTGTCGTCAGGAAATATAAACGATAAAAGTGACTGTAGAAATTGAACTACAAAAAAAAGACAGTAATTTCCACGTGATGGAATAGCATACCATCCTTTCTCTCTGTCTCTTTTTCTCAGCTTTAACTGAGAAAGCATCAAGCGACGCACCTTGAACAACATCACGTTCAATCTTTTTGGACCAGACAAATCTGCAAATATTTCCGAAATGGAACAAATGAGTAACGACTGCCTATAATTATATAACAATTTCAATGATTTAAAATCCAGAAACATAAAGCACAGGGAGGAAATTCATACACTACTGGTACAAGATAATTGGTTGTGTTAATTAAAGCCAACATAGTATCTTAAAGTCACTAAAAGTCTAAAACAAATATACCAATGGCTTTCTCAAAGTTCACCGGGAGAAATAAATATGATATTGCAACGTATTACAATTAAACTGAACACCCAGTACACATATCATTGATCCATGTGTGTGTACTTCATAAAATGCTTGTGAAATAAGTTTTAACCAGATCAACAACTAAGCTTATGTGTTACTATAAAAACTTTTGACTAGTTCATATACGCAAAGAACTCTAGGTAGGTTACTTCTCATTCTCAGTTAGTCACTTAAATAATTATAACATTATGGTGGAATAAAAATGATATTGCAATGTATTAACCATAGCAATTAGTTCAGATATCATAGATCCATCCAAATCAACAAACTAAGCTAATGAATTTCTGAAAAACTCCTGCCTAGTTCCTATCTGCAAAAAACTCTAGCCATCAAAGAACAATAAAATCAGGTCCAAATCCCATTGTAGCTTACTTCTCATTGAGGTTGGCATCACCGAACGGATTCGAATCGTTGGAGTAACCAGAAACATTCTGTGCCTTCAGTTTCTTCGCAACTCTCATAGCCTGAAACATCCAAATAAACACAATCAGCAACCAAAAAAACCCTAGAAACAGCTCACCAGCCCCAAAATAAACCTGTGTTTCACAATCAGTACCTTCTTCTGAGCCTTCTTCGCCATGTACTTAGCAATTTCCTCGTCCGTCACGTCCCTGGACGATCTCTTCTTCTTGCGTCCCCGATCGCTCCTATCAGAATCCTCAGAATCGCTCCTCGATCGCTTCAACGAGCTCCGGCGATGGCTCTTTCGGCGACTGCTTCGCTCCCTCCGCTTCCCAGAGTCGCTTCCGTCGGAGAAGGACTCGGATTCTGACTGAGAATCGGAGTCGGAATCGTCGGATCTTCTTCTCCTTCTGCTCCGGCCTCGGCTCTTCGAAGAAGACGAAGCCTCCTTCTTGCTCCCGCCATGAGAGCCCATGCTTTTGAGAACCAAAATCGAGAGACTCAGAGAGAAAGGTTCGGAGAGAGAGGTTTTGAGTTTTGTGGTTTTGTTGCAGAGACTCGAGATTGAATTTGAGAGTGATTAAAATCTCAGAGGCAAGCAATTGAATTGAGCGTGTGTTTGTGTTTGGGTGTGTAAGGTTGTGTTTGGGTAATGTAAATTTTGTAAACTCGATTTAGGAAAGTATGGTCTGGTCCAAAGCCCATATAGGTCGTCATGTGAATTCGTGCTGGTTTTGTATAGATCTCAACCCAATGGCCCGTTAAATAA
>JAYMTS010000329.1:0-11549 GCA_036898005.1 Geranium phaeum
TTCATCACACCCAGATCAATGGAGAAATTAATTTTCAAAATTGCAATAAATCAAATCTTCAAAAAAGTCAAATTTACTCAGACAATTATCCTTATGCTGTTACAATCTACCGCACAACAAGGGGACCAACTTATAGAATTAGACCGATAGTTACCAAACCCAATATGATTTTCTGACAAAACAAAATCCCTTTTGCAATAAGAGAGACAAAAAACACACAAGACTTGTATCTTGCTGGGCAGTTTATACAGGACCATAAAAAGCAACCGTTATCGATTGATGAGCATGCTTCACAATAAAAGAAAGTAGAAAAGGAAAAGGTGGGGAGTGTAAATAACATAAATATACCGCATACAATACTCATGTTTGATAATGATACACTGACAATACTTGGACTAAGGAATTCATGCCACACTAGATTAATGGAAGATGTATCAAAAATAAATAAGATTTTGTTTTAAAAAAAACATTCAAGATAATACAAGGATTAAATAATTCAATGGCTTCTAAAACTTCTAAATACAGAGATAATATAGATCTCTGGTTCCCGCTACACTACACATATGCATATCCACTCAAGAGAGCTTTAATGAAAACATAAATAAACTTTGTAATCAATGATTAATGCAATTCAAACTGCCAAAGCTTCACAACTCTCAAAATGGAGAGAACCAAACACTACTTTAGTTATTGGTAGCATCTCAATATAGAGAAACTAGATATTAAATCATAAAATGAGGGAAACAAGGAGCAGATGTCTTTTGACACTCTTCACCTGAGGGCATAATCTATATTGACATATCTAATAAAAATGTGCAAGCACAAACTAAAACGAGCAACCCTATAAACTTAAATGCGGGAACCAGAATCATAGTGAAAAAGGAAAACAAAACTGATCTACAAGCAACAAAAGCAATCATGAAACTCATCAAAGAACATAATTAATAGTTTAAAATGTCAGGTGCATAACAAAAGAGAAAACAGTAAAGCATGAATTGGTATACTATGATAGAAAGTTATCCCGGCAGTTCATAGAGATTTAGTAGTTTCAAACATGCAACATATATAAAGCATGGGTTATTTTATGTGCTAAAAATATATAAGAGAACACTCATCAAGTTCAACCAATAAAATTAAAGATATCAATAACACTCATAACTAAACTATAGATGATATAGCATGAAGAAAGAAGCTAGAATTGTCAATGGACCTGAAAATGGGAGCTATTAAGGCAACGTGCAAGCTGTCTGAAAAGGGGAGCCACACATCTCTGGAACTCTGCAGCCTGTGTCAATTCTAAAACTTCCTCGAGCTCTCCAAGAAAAAGAATTTCTTTCTGACAGTTAATGAGAGGCCAGTACTTCAGCAAACCCCTAATAACATGATATGCCAACTTGTAATCTTTATCAACAAACTGGATGATGCAATACGAAAGTTGCTGGTGATAAGTAGCAACACATTTTGGTTTGTGCAGTGGTATTAGTGCCCGAACAAGGAACAATTTGTGCTCCTCTTTCATGGGCAACGCAAACCCATTTATCACACTCCCAAGAACCTCCAACAACTCCGCGATCCCACTATGCCTCTCGGTCTCAAATATAAACCTATAGAAAACATTACTAATGGCCTTCCTTATAAAAGGCCGATGCACCATGAACTTCCCATAAATGCGGTGCAGAATCGTTTTCAAATACTCCCTCTCACGCGGATCCTCAGAATTAAACAAATCAATCAGCTTCAGCACAAAGGAGTGATCAATGAACCGTTTGGCGACCTTAGTATCAGTCTCGGACGACACAATGTACCTCAAGAGAATCTCGTACACAATCTGCAAGTGGGGCCAGGACGGTTCCAAGTACATGTCCTCCTCATCAGGCTCGGTGTTCTCTGACCCCGTGTTCTCGTGGGAAGCAGGGGGCAAGCAGCGCAATACGTTGACGGACACCATCCGAACCATCTCCTCCTGCATCGACTCGCTCATTTTCGTCGCGCTGGACTGCAAGTAATCAACAATCTCCGAGAGGGCCTGTCGCTTAATCTCCTTCTCTTTAATAAACCCCATGGTGTTGGTGAAATCAAGCAAGATGCAGCAAATTTGAGCCTTTCGGACGAACAAGCCGGGACGGTCAGACACAGAGACGTCTCTCAGCAAGGGAAGGGCCTCCATGGTAGAGGGCAACGCAGTGGCGCTGCCATGGTAGTGGTCGACGGCGACGGTGGCGAATTCATCAGATTTATTACCTTTCTTGTTGCCTCCGAGCTTGATGAACTTATTGAACATTTCAGTTTTCACCCACAAAACAGGAAGATCCTAACCCAGTTTCAAAACAGAAACGGATCTACAACACAGTGTCCTGGTCCTGTGAGTGTGGATCAACGATTCAAAGCCCTAGAAATAATGGGTTTGCAAAAAAAATTGAAATTGACTTGGTGTTGACTGAAGAAACAAGCTTGGATTGGAGTTGGTACCTGAGCGAGGTCGAATCTCAGAGGAGCTGAAGCATGGAATCGGAGAATCGAGGAGAGTGGAATCGAAGTGGGTTTGATTGGGGGTAGTGGAAGATGAGGCTGGGATTGCACTTGGGCTTGCTAGTGGATTGGAGGTGTGAAAGGGAAGGGGAGTGTTTGGGTAGAGAGAAAGTGAAAGAAACCGGGAGGTAAAATCTGACAGTTGAGTTTCAGGACATCAATGATCAACCAGATCTAAGCGTAATGGGGAAAATAATAGTTGAGTTTCAAAACAACTACTTTTCACTTTTATTTTTCAAAAGAGACGCCGTCTGTGGGAATCGAAACCACGACCACACTGTAAAAAGCCGTGCGCTCTACCGGCTGAGCTAAGACGGCTACACATTACCTTTACCTTTATGTAATATATAATAATTATTGAGAAATTAATATCTTCAAACAAGCATGTAAAGTAGATGATATTTGTATCTGAAGTGCTCAAACTCGGTTAACTAAAACCAGTAGCTTAAACCGAAAAACGAATTAGTCAGGTTTAGTTATTAAATTTTTCCAACAACGATTATAAGGGTTCCAATTGACCCTCTTCTTCAAGAACATATGTAGATTTATTTTATTTTTTTGATTAACAAAGACAAGAACATATGTAGATACTCTTTCAATGTAAGTGATTTATATTTAGGAGAATGTCATTTTTTTTATGCTTAAAATAGTTAGATTTCACATATAAGAAAATCTTACTACAAATACTCAGTCTATAACTAGAGTACCATATATACGTATAGTAAAATGACATTCTTCCTTCATATTTTCTAAAGATTCATTTAATCTTGATCCATTTATATTTTCCAATGAATGATAATTATCATTCAACTTTGATCCACTCAATCCCTTCTCCTTGCCCTGTCTTACAATTGGCGAAGGACTTGAGAATATTGGAAGGTTTAAACTTGAAAGCAACTGACAAAAGGTACATGAAGAAATGAAAGTTACACACCTGTGGCTAAATGCATAACCGATAGCTAAGTGGCCAAGAGAGCTGAGCTCTGTTTCTACTAAATTAATCTAGCCTAGACATTTTGCATATGGAAAACGAATAACCGATATAGCATAAGAACCATGGATACTACTAGTTATATAAATATGTGGGTTGGTTCTCCAAAAGACATTAGCAACTCTAACTTGGGTTCAAGAAATCCCCAAAACACCACACCATTATCTACAGCCTAATAAATTAACTGGTTCAAAAGAGAAGTGTGGGTAGTAGTAGCTACCACCCTCCTTTCCCACCTCCATTGTTATCTTCCTTTCCCCATGAGCTTCCGCCTCCACCCGCTGCTTTCTTCCCCCACCCACCTCCATTTCCATCCCCACTGCTTCCTTCTTCTCCAGCTGCTTTCCAAGTCCCTCCGCTACCTGAACCTGAACCCGCCCCTTCATTCCCTTTCCCCCATGAACCTCCATCCGCTGCGCTTGGTTTATTCCCCCATCCACCGCCACCAGAACCGGAACCCGCCCCATCATTTCCATTTCCCCATGAACCTCCATCCCCTGCGCTTGCTTTATTCCCCCATCCACCACCAGAAGCATCTTGTGCTGATGATTTTGGTTCTTTGCCCCATCCACCGCCGCCAGCAGAAGTATTATTGTTGTTATCTCCCTGACTATTCCACCCGCCACTGCCACTACCTCCTCCTTGGTTCCAGCTCCCTCCACCTCCACCGCCACCACCAGCTCCACTGCTCCAGCTGGAGGGTTTGTCCTCACCACCTCCTCCTCCTTGGCTCCAGCTGCCTCCACCGCCACCTCCTCCACTGCTCCAGCTGCCTCCTCCACCACCACCTCCGCTACTCCAACCACCAGTTTGGTCCCTCCTTCCACGCCCTCTACCTCCTCTGTCTCCTCCGCCTCTTCCACCAAACCCTCCTCCTCGGTCTCCACCTCTTCCCCCTCTACCCCCAAACCCACCTCTGCCTCCGAACTCCCCACTCTCAGATCCACCCCTACCACCATAGCTGCCTCTACCTCCTCTATATCCCCCTCTATCCGACCCACCCCGACCACCACCCCTCCAGTTCCCGGTTTGGTTGTCACCCTCAGAACTCCAGCTGTTTTTCTTGCCCCAATCAGAATCCTGGTTTCCACTAGCCCCGGAACTCCATCCCCCTTTCTTCCAATCAGAGCCTGTATCCTCACCATCTGACTTCTTCCAACTATCATTGCTTATTTGACCTCCACTGCTCCAACCGCCAGACTGACCATAGCTAGACGATCTACCACCAAATTGTTCTCTGCCTCCCCGACCACCTCTTCCACTTCTTCCGCCATAACCACCACGCCCACCATCAAATGATTTGGGCTTCTCCCATGAAGAATCTCCATCTTGTTTCTTCCAAGAACCCCCATCTGGTTTACTCCAGGAAGATCCCCCACCATCAGCAACATCCTGGTTACTAGATCCCCCTTTACCCCAACCACCAGCTGTCTCTCCACCACCAGCTTTTTTGCTACCCCAACCACCAGCTGCCTCTTCACCACCAGCAACTGCCTCTTCCCCAGATTTTTTGCTACCCCAACCAGCTGTTTCTTCAGCAGCTTTTTTGCTGCCCCAACCAGCAGCTGCTTCTTCACCAGATTTTTTGCTGCCCCAACAAGATTCTTTTGTGTTTCCTGTTTCTGGTTTTGTCCAGCCCCCAGTCTGATCCTCTGGCCTGGATGTTGTTGAACTTTTCCAATCTGCCTTGATTCCACTAGAACCATCTTCGCCCCCACACTTGTCTGCAGCTTTGCCCCAAGAATCACCTTGGTCTTTCCCACGAGATTCCGCAAGTTTGCCCCATGAGGCATCCCCACTAGCCACATCTGTTGCCCTGTCTGAAGAATTCTTTGTACCCCAGCCAGAACCTGTGTTATTATTCCCTGAAAGGCCTGCCTCAGGTTCTTTTCCTTTTCCCCAAGGTTCCTGTTGTTTCTTTCCAGCAGTTGCTTGACCCCAACTGTTATCCTGGTTTCCTGTTTGATCATCCTTCCCCCATGTAGCCGCTGAATCTGAAGCACCTGCCGAACTCCCACTTTTAAGTTTTGCTTTACCCCAGCCAGATTCACCGCTACCATTGCCTCCATCAGAAGCTTTATTCCAAGAATCAGTGCTTTTACCCCAACCACCAACTTCATTACTGTTAGCAACAGCTTCTTCTTTCTTTGTCGAGCTACCCCATGGGACATCCTGACTTGGAGTTACTTTACTACCCCAACCAGAATCCTCCACAACTGCACATTGTAACAGAGCATGATAAGATTACCGGCCTTATAAAGAATATCTCTCTCTCTGAGATAGAATAAACAAGAAAATGTGTGTGTTTCTTGGAGAGAGAGCGAGAGCAAGAGGGAGAAGCAACTGCATCAACCAACCTGTTTTGGGTTCATCACTGGTGGAACCAAAAGGATTGGCCCATGAACTCCTGCATGAAATGCTCACAGCATTAGAATGAATACATTCTTTGAATAACTAACTAATTACGGAAAAAATGAAGGTGAGAACTAGCAACAAAAGAGATCTAAGTTATTCCCAAATGAGACTGGAGAGTAACCATTGAGCTTATTAAAGATACAAACATAAAATCACATCTCTTGCAATTTTCTGCCATATTCTTGCATGAGTTTTCAGTTATTCCAGAAAATCACATACAATGGTTGATAACTTATAACCATTGAGCTTATTGCTATTACCTATACGTACAAGTAGTTATTGATGCACAAAGTGAAAACTTCAAGTTGTACTAAATACACATACAATCAGACAGTGTGCCCCCCTCCAATTCCAATAACAGTGCGGATCATTCATATAAACAACCAGAGCAAATTTCCAGTAAGGTGAAGTCATCAAAAAAATAAGTCTAGATGATTAAGCAACAAAATTACATCAACCAAGCATTACCTTTCTGTAGATGGCCCTCCCGTATTCCATCCATCACCCTCGGTTGTTGTTCCTGCTGCACTCATCCAGCCTTCAAGTAAAACAAGCACATTAGATTTCCAAACATCCTAGATAAAAGATCATTAACATAACAAACAAAACACTTCTAAGCATCGAACTGAATCATTAATGTTTAGTGATGTTTGGAAAATAAAGCCACTAAATAGAATCCAATAACCAGTGTTCCACAGAAAAGCTTGGCTCCTAGAGAGCAATTTCAGAAGATATTGCTGAACATTTGAGCAATATATAAATTTTGATCCACAAAAAAAAATTATTCGGTCCGGCAGATTCAACAATATAAATTAGAACCTTTCAAAAAAAAACAATATAAATTAGAACATCTTCAAACAATTTCCCGACCAACATAATCAAATTCAACTATAGATCCCTACTCACTAAAGGAAAAAATTAGTCAAAAACAGATGCAACTTAGATCGTGGAAAAAAAATCTATCTGACAAGACCAACCAAGCGAACTTCATTGGTAGCTATTGCCAATGGTAATATGGTGATCCTATTGATAAGATCCTAGAGTTTGCCGACATCAAGCATGCCCGTTGTACAGAACAAAAGTGGTGTTAAGTATTGATATAATCGTATGAGAATCAGTTTTAAATATATTATATTTGAAAATTAAAATCATCCTAGAAATACAGTCAAATAGAATCTCACCTGAAGAGGATCCTTCAGTCCCAAGCAGATCAAATGGTTTCAGAGAACTTGCCTCTGCGTCCTCACTTTAGAGTAGTGCATAAAAACCGCATTTAGGGACTGATTGAAATAAAAACAAAAAAACATGTTCACAAAAAACTAGCAATGCAATTAGAGAAACTCGTACCTCGTAGATACATTAGAGCTCTTTCCTCTAACCTCGCAAAGATGCTCGCTTTTTACTGTAGAAACATTAATATTTCAAAATGCAACAGGTACATTTAAGGATGAGTGGAAATTTATAATTATTAATATTTACAATACCTGTTAGAACCTTCTGTTGGGAGTCAAGCTTCACTGTGATATCTAAACGACGAACAGCTAGAACACGACAGAGATATCCCTTTAGAGGACCAACACGAATTCTCAAGGTTTGTCCAATGGAGAACATTCCATCTTTGTCCCCTTGGTTGACTACATTCAGAAATTAGTACAGTGCAAAAAAATCAGAGCCAGCAAATGAAGTTCAGAGTTACAGTATGCATACAATCACGTTTGTTTTCCCTTGCTTGCCATGGGGGGTCTTCTTTAGGCATGAGAGGAGATTTAGGGGATGACGAGAAACCATCAAAACCAGAAGGTCCTGCTTCACCTGCCTGAATGAGAAAATGATGTTAGAAAATATCAAAAACAAACTACAAAAAAGAATACCAAATAAATAACATATAGCTAAATTCTCAATTTCCGCACCTTGTCACTGAATGGGTCTAGAGAGAGCTTGATTTTCTCACAAATTTGTGATTTAGAGCAGAAATACCCACCATTCTCTGTCTCATTCTCATCATATAAGAAGATAATACCTCGGTAGATTTGCTTTACAGTCCCTTGCCTACCCTGTAAAGAAGGAAAAGTAGTGTTAAAGCTTTAAGCTTTCTAGTGAACTACCAAGTAAAAAGCAAGCTACAAAATAGAGAGCAATTAAGGTCCTGATCTGAAATTAGAATCATACCTGCAATGGACCATCCAAAACTTTAACAGAGTCATTAATAGATATACTCTTCATCTTCTTGTCCAATGCGGTAAATTTTGCATCAAATATACCATTCTTCAAGTCACTTGGAGGAAGAGTCACCACTATAGGTCCTTCAGAACCCTCTTTTAGAATCTAGAACACAGAGTAGGAAGTCAATAAATACTCGACACTCACATGAAACAAATAAATGAATTATATACCTTGTAACTGTCATCTTTCTCTGTGCCAATAACAAGACCAAAATCCTTCCGACTAGATAGAGTGAACGAGATCAAATAACAAGAAATTAGAAGTTGGAAATGAATCAACAATGTTACACAACCATGGAGACTTACCCAAAGCACACTAGATCATAAAGTTCAAAGCCACCCCCTAGACCCGACACTGAAGAACCCTCTCCTTTCCCACCACCTTTCTCAAATTTGATGGTGCGCTTCCTCTTTTTCTCACCATAAAGTTGTGAAAGCCATTCCATATCGCCTGACTGTTCATTCTCAGAAGGCTTGAATTTGAGTAGTTCATCTTCTGTAGGCATAACACCCGAACAAATCAAGGAATCAATTGACACTTTTTTGTACAAGTATCCATCCTTGAGCATTAGACTATCGAGATTGTCAAAAAATAAGCCAGTATCGCGGTCGCGTCTGCGTTGAATAAGAGGCTGGAACTCCCTACACATGTGAAGTACACAAAACCATTAAACAATATGAGATGTGTTACAGCAAATTACAATATCTAAGACCATGCACATTACTCGAGTTCACTTGAGCTGATTAATCGTGGTGCTGGTGTGATAGTTCTATTAATAGGAAGTCCAGAACCCTGAAATGTATTCAAAACCATTGGTCAAGTATAGCATTGCAAAAAAAGAGATAATTCCAATGTACAACTTAAGCAAAGCATCACAGCTTCCAGAGCAAGTACTTGACAGCTAACCTAGTGCCGTCCTGTGAAAAATAATATTCATCATTTTAGGCACCATATCTCTGTAAGAACTCAAGGTTTTTTTCATTCTTATTTGTTGGTAAACAAGATTTAGACCTAATATCTACCCCAATCAACCTCGTCAACACACATATCTGCTCTTTAATGAATTACAAAGGGTAGCTAAGTTGCAAGGGTGAAAGAAAAATCAAAGTGAACAGTTGGGAAGGTGGATTGAAGACCAGTTGGTCTTCATATGTGCAAAACAAAATAATGATTTATCCCACTCTGAGTAGCATCCTTTCAACTTGTTGATCACAAGGAAAGGAATAACTTACAAGTTGTTTCCTACCAAGAAACATTCTCAAAATATTTATTATGTTACTGAATAACCTAATAACCCCTCCCCCCTCCTCTGAACACACACTGACGCATCCTAAATCAATAAAATAAAAAGAAAATATTTATAGAAGGTAGCAACAATGATACACAATATAATATGATATTTAATGAAATCGAAATTGACACAGATAAAATAATGTATGGGAATACAAATTTTTGAGCCAATGCTTGTAGATCAACTCTTGGGATCAGCTTCACTGTTGCTCGCTTCCGTTCATCATTAACAGCTACAACCTACAGTTGTTACAGATCAATAAAGGAAGAAATAAGTAAAGACACCACACCAGCTATAAATCAACTCAGCTTTGGGAAGATCATAAGATACCTGCGCCAAGTCACCCTTGTATCTCCCATTTTTCACACGGGCCCATGTTCCCTCAGAAACACCATTGTATTTAGTTCGGACAGAAAGCAGATGAGATACATCATTTTTTGGAACTGCCCACACTCGAGTGGAATATACGCTACAAAGACCCTTGCATGCCTGAAGAAAAATGAAAAGAAGCCTTGTTTTTACCTATCTGCTAATAACAGTTCTGGATGAAGAACAAATATACTTAGTAACTTAGATAAGAAGTAGGTAACAAAAAGCTGATATTACCTCAACAACATCGCACAATCTGTCAGCTTCAACATAAATATGACCCTTTGAATGGTCAACTGCAAATGCAGAAATTATCTGCAGTTTGGTACCTAGTAATTTCAGGTCAACAAATTTCTGCATAAGGCAGAAAACTGAATGTCTCTCACGGTTAACCTGCAACCAAAAGGTTCTAATTAAACACAAAGTAAAGGTGAAAAGGGGCCATATTCAAGGAAGGCAATTTGAGATCTGATGAAAGGAAATGAGTTAGTAAAACACAAAACACGTGCACCAAATATAACTTTGGTTACCGTGCATTTGACTTTCCAGATAGTAGGCTCCTTATCAAACATCATAAGAGAATTTCTGTCAACAGATCTCTTTGATTCGTAGTCGTCTCCAGCATATGTAAATCGAGCATTTTTGTAACGATCTTCCATCATTTTATCAAAATCTTCCTCAGCCATCTCCTCCTCTTTCGGAAACAAGGGAAGGCTCTGTGCATTTCCTGGTTCACTCTCAACTTTCGGTTGTACATCAAATTCATCATCAAAAAAATCTGTTCCACAGGGGGAGGTGGTGAACAAGTATTATTAATAGTATTAAAAATACTACATGTACCAAATGAAACAAGACCCAAATGTGTGATTGACCCCATACAGAAGTGTATAATAATCATCAAAGAATATTACAATAATCACTGAAAACTATCACAGCATCTAGTTCTGTGTTTTCTATAGCAATTAAACAAGGGGCTCAAGTTTACTGCATGAAGCAAAGGTAATAATCCAACTCAATATCCAACATAACTCAAAGCAACAGACATATCCACTACATCACCAACATTCAAAAACGGTGGAAATTTTGAACCTTTAACCAAGTATTAAGTCTAAACACGTGCATGCAACACGATGCAAACCCTAACTCCTTGAATTTGTAACAGGAAAACAAAATCCCCAAATATCTCAAATCGACGCAGCACACACCCACATTCTCTCGACAACAATAACAAAACCCAATACTCCAACCATTTCTCAGAATCATCCACACAAAACCCCTAAAAAGCGTCGATCACAAATTCACCAACAAAACCCTAACAAAAATTGAAGGTCGAGAGCACAAATGAAATCAACCATACCACCGAAGTCGCTATCGGAAGATTTGTCGGACTCTTCGGCAGCGTCCTCGAAGAACTTGAGGACGCCGGAGTAAGCCCTCTTCCGGCCACGGCCTTGGCCGGTCTTGTCGTCGTCGGCCTTGCCCTTTCCTTTTCCGGCGACCTCTTTGCCTTTTGGAGCCATTTTTCAGGCGATGGAGCTCAGAAAAATGCGAGGGTTTCACAGAAACGAGATCGCATGTACAGAGAGAGAGAGAGAGAGAGAGAGGTGTGTGAGAGAACAAGTGAGGGAAATAGGTGGCACCCTTGCTTCACCGTGGTGGTACTTATATTTTGACCCAACTTTACAGAAATGACCCTCGTTTTGGAAAATTGGTTAGTTTACTTCAAATAGA
>JAYMTS010000330.1:0-11545 GCA_036898005.1 Geranium phaeum
CATTATTGCTTTGCAGTCCTTTCGAGTGGCTTTCACAGTGGTCATGATCGGGTTATTGTTTGCGACACTATCACTATTGCGAGGTTAATATGTTTTCTTTCCTTTTCTTTCTCTGCATGAAGTGTAGTGTGATAAAAGCAGACAGATGGGCATGTAATTATCCTTTACTATATGTGGATGGGTCGTGGTGTGACTCTGGATGGGCAGAGCTGAGAAAAATAGTAGTGGTCTAGGATTGTTGAGGCATGTGCTTCCAGTTTGGTTCAAGCTCCACTTGGATTTCAGATTGGAAGAATCACTTTCGCTTCAATTTGTGTTGCTTTCTTGGTAAACAGTAACTTATCCTGCTCCCATATCTATTACCAAAAATGTTTATCATGATGTCTAGATTAAGCCTATATTCTCATCGGGTCATTTACATGAGCTTTTGAGTGGAAAAATCAGATTTCAGCTGGGGTACATCCTAGCTATGCCAATAAATCAGCTGTACAGTCATGTCATGCGGGTTTTTTCTGTCATTTCATTTTGGAATGCTCTTTTTGACAATCAATCAGGTTCATCACCATTTTTATGGTGAAATCCAGTTAGACACCAAGGAACCAATT
Source organism: Geranium phaeum (assembly GCA_036898005.1). Taxonomy (NCBI): domain Eukaryota; kingdom Viridiplantae; phylum Streptophyta; class Magnoliopsida; order Geraniales; family Geraniaceae; genus Geranium; species Geranium phaeum. The sequence goes on from JAYMTS010000330.1 coordinate 606, forward strand.
ATGTACCATTTCAAAGTGCTTGAGGGTTGTTGGCTTAGCACCTTTTCTCTTGGATATATTAAAAATGAAAACTTGGGATGCATTTGGATAGACTAGGCAGGCATCACCTCCTGTTTTGTGTGTGTAAATGAGAGAAGATGCAAAGTTTTTGTGATCGCTATGTCTCGTTGCCTTACATCACCAAGTTTCCCTTCTCTTTTTGCAAAATGGGAATGAAACTAGGTTATTCTCATTTTCATTCCCAAACTCTTATGCAAACAAAAGTTTAGTTGAAAGCAGTGCTATGTCGGTATAAAGAGCCCCAGTTCGTTCTTTTTTTATTGAAAGAAACGTAAAATGGCACTTTCTTGTTTTAATTTGTTGTTTTCATGTTTATGCAGTTCGAAATGGTTTTTGGAACCTTTTCTATTCACTTATGTGGACGGGGCTAAGCGGGGTTGTGGGAGCTTACATGAAGGCAAATGGTCGTGTATTCTGCAACCGGCCTAATCTGAACAAGCCTCGCGGTTGAATCTCGAATCAGGATGTTGTGTCAATTAAATCTGTCCTTGTGCTCACTTTCAGCTTTTGTATTTATTCTTTCACGCTAGATTTGTAGTTCTATTGTACCTACAAGGTTGAGTGAGATATATAGCATTCATTCAGTTCAAGCGTTGCAGCTTGGGATTTTTTTTTCCATTTACTAAATTTTGCTAATTTTTCCTCTTCTTATTGAAGAAGGGCACGTTAAAGATAAGATTTCTTCTTTATTTCACCTGTATATGTCTTTGACCCTATTTTCTTAATATGCTCACAATGCACTTGATTGGTTCTTTTGACACTACATCTTGGTAGTTGAGGTACCGTATTAATGAAGTTCATGAACATGCTCAAAATGAAACCATGAAGTGGCAATAGTTATCTCCTCTGGCCTGGCCCGACTGGCCTAACCTGATTCTGTTGAACCTCGCTGGATCTCAAGCACAATGGAAGCAATATGTAATTACGATTTTGTCATGTAGATCCATGCAATTAAGTAGATTAATCGATGAAAATGATTATATTCATTAACTCTTGTAGTTTCCAGCTTTACTGTATTTTGCGAAGCGTTTTCAACAGAATTCACTCTCTATTGGTATTCAGAAGAACACACTTTGATCGAAGCGTTGAAAGAAAAAACTTGCTAGATACTCTCCTTCGTCTATTTTAGAAAACTTTTTTCTAGAGGCTAATTTTTTCCAAATGAGATGATTACAAAAACCTAGGGTTTCATTTTGAGTTAGGGTATATATATCCTTAAAAACACTCCTAGGATAAATGAATCACAATTAGCTATCTCCTCTTAATCGATTGATAATTCAAAATCTTTTATCTTCACTTAATACGAATTCTGATTCGAAATCATCTGTATCCTTCTTACATTCTCAATATAATAAAGATATTAATAACCATTTATATATTTATTTTAATTTGAGCTTCAAAAGCCAAAAACGCTTTCGACTCGCTCTTTGTATTTGACCCTATAAGACTATGAAGAATCAAGGCATCACCAAACTCATGATTTTTAAGAGTTCTTATATCATATCTCTAACTGATACATATTACTTAATAACATGGATTCATGATTAGTAAAAACATAATCATCATTCAACATCATACTAGTCATCCAATAAGGTGATAATTACAGACCATTGAATATTATTCCTAATCTAATCTAAGGGGGTTACTATCAAGTACGTACTTGATAGTAACATAAGGAATTTAATATTCAACTTATTATCACAAGCAACAATGATAAAATTGTTATTTTTTCAAAAAATGATAATGTTAATAGATGAAAAAATACTATTGACTTAGTGCATATTTCTAACGGATCTCTATTTTTGTGCATATTGACCTAATGCATTTATTAGGGTAATTTTTTATCGTTAAATGAAACATAAAAAATGTAAAATTAATTTAAGATATGTTGATTGGTCAATTTTGTCTCATTTCTTTGAATATATGGTAGAGTTATTACGCCGCCAGCACCAACAGAGACTGTAATGCCATTTACATGTCTGGAGGAGCGGTGTAGTTGAGACACAATGTAGTTGTTAGGTTAAGAAATTAAAATCAGACTTAATAATTTTAATAAATATATATATTAATTTTGATCGGGTACGGGTCAAATCTGGGGTGGGTTTAGGTCGACCCGTACCCGGTCAAATACCCGCAAAAAATACCCGACCCGTACCCATTTTTGGCGGATTTAGCCCTTTTCAAGCGGGGCGGGTTAAGCGGGTAATCGTCGGGTACAAATTTTTTTGCCATCCCTAGTGGTGGAGATTGAAACTAAAACCGACGTTTCGTTGAATCATTCTTCAAACGTTGCTTTTGCTTTAGTTCTTTGTACTCTTCAAATCAATAGCCATTTTCATATATGTAAACAAAATGCATGACAATTTTTCTTAAATCCACAATCTCTCTACGCAGAATGTTTGCCTATTTTTGAAGAAGAATAAAAATTGGAAGCACTTAATCTCAGAGAACAACCACATAATGGGCAACTAGAGACCTATCTGGCCGCCTCTCTCAGATTTGTGGTTGGAGGCTGCTTGAGTTCCATGAAAGGAGAGAAGAAGAGTAGGAAAGATGATGAACAGTGACATTGCAATTGTTACTGGTTGAAACTAGTGACAATTTAAATGAACCAATGACTTAATCAATTTTTTAAAAATTTAAAGAATAATTAGGGGTACTTTAGTCTTTCTAACTCCAAAATTTAACAAATTTGGATGGGAATAGGTGTTGAGTACTAACGGTGACAATTTTACAATTTTAAGGTACTCGGAAAATAAAACAAAAACTTGAGTAGTCAAATGAAAATGTATCAAATTTAGGGAAAGTCAGCTAAAATTTTCCCAAACCTTAATACACTGGCCTTCACAAAAGTGGGACACGTCATGTTTTTGACATTCTCCCAAACTTTGAATGTAGGAGGGTTTTGATAGTGTATATATATAGTGACTTCCACATCCTTCAAAAGTGAATACATTGCTCGAAGGACCTAAACTGCCTAGACACTTAATTTTTCCTTTTGGAAAAGCAAAATAAGCACAATGTAACAATGAAGAGGGCTGCAAATTCAAAACTGTAATTGACAAAAAATAGTATTTGTACAAACCAAGGTATAAATAACCAAATATATATATACCTGAAAAACAAACTCATCAAGTAAGCAGCATCATGATCATCAATATATGAATTACAAATGGCTACAGCTATGTTTCCCTTCCTCCTGTCTGCTCCTTCACCTTGTACTGTATCTCCTCCTATGATTAATAATTAACACTGCTCGGGTTACCATAATCTTCTCCTTCCATCCATCGCCTTTCTCTCTCTGCTCTTCTTCCATTTATTAACAATAAATAAACTACGTAGCGGTGGCGCTCATTGCTCAGTCTCAACCATCTCCTGTTGAACTTGAACAGCCCACCAGCATCTCCCTGGTCCTCAGCTCTAAAGCCGAAAGTCTGTTGCTGAGCGAATTGAGAAAGCATAATGTGGTGATAAGGGAGTGAGTCACAATGCACCTGTTTCGCCCTCGTCGTCAAGTGCGATATCTGCAGGGTCTCCAATCCATGGCCTCCCTTCTCTCCATTGAAACTTAATTCTTAGCTTCCCGTTTGCATCTACCCCTACCACCTGTCCCTTGCTTGTGTGCGTCTCCATTCCCCAACCCCATCTCGGTGTCACCAACCCTTCCCTAATCCTCACTTTGTCCCCCACTTTGAATGCCCTCACTCTTTCCATTTCAAATGCCTTGCAAAGCCACAGCTTCTCCAAGAAGCAGAATGCCACCCACAGCTCCCCGTCTTCCATCCGATGCACCACTCCGGTGCTCGAATGATTCACCTCCCCCCACTGGTAGGTTGGGGTTGAAATTGACGGCTTAACCCTGACCCAGTCTCCAATCTGAAGCTCCTCTTCCTCTACCAACTCCACTTCTGACGGATCCAACATCCATGACTTTGAACCGGCGGGTGTGTATATCCTCAGTTTTCCATCAGCGTCGATTGCTGCTATGGTTCCAACGCTTGAGTGGCTGTGACCTGACCACGCAAACCTCGGCTGCTTCACAGAAAGTTTAACCCTAACTTTCTGTCCGACAACTAACCTAGCCACTCCTTCGAGATGTGAAGTAAGCCCCGCCCATTTTTCTTGCTCCCCACAGAAGCCAACAAAAATGTTCCCGTCCCATGTGTCTCCTTCATACCCTATCCCTTGTACAACACCAATGCTTCCCGGCCCAATGGATTTCCAATTGCTTGCTTTCTCTCCCAGTCTTACCCACTCTCCCACTTCAAACATGTGCTCTACCTCCAGATCTGCAGGATCTCCTTTCCACAACCCTGGCAAACCAAAGAAAGCAACCCTAACTTCTCCATCGGCATGAACACTGGTTATCACACCACGTGAATCGGGCCGCGCCCCTCGCCAGCCCCACCGTGGCTCAGTGATTCCATTTCGGAACCGAACATGCTGCCCAACTTTGAAGCTTGGAATCTTCTCAACGTCTGTATAATGAGTCATTGACCTCCCTTTGCGATAACAACAAGCTAACTCCAGATAGCCAGTATCCTGTATGCTATGCACGACGGCTAAACTTTCTTTTGCAATACCACTCCAGTTATAATTTGGTAGGCTCGGCTTGGAACGTACCCAGTCACCAACTTCAAATCCGGAAAGGCGCTCTGCATCTCCAGGAGACACTTTCCACAAACTATGTCTTCCAGCAACTTTTACCTGCATACACAGAACGGAAATGAGAAAGAAGATACATACACTGTTAGTGAAGTGTGCTTCACTTATGTGAAAAATACTTCCAGCATTGTGCCCATTCAAAAGAAAACAAGCACTTACATTCAAATTATATTGTACTACCTCAAAATAATAACAGTTATTGGTAATAAAGAAGCCTACTTACATTCAAAGTTCCATCCATATCAATTCTCGATATTTTGCCAACAGTAGCTGGAGTTTCATTTGACCATCCAAGTTTAGGCTGAGTAACAGAAGGCATCATATGAATCTCCTGACCCACTTCATAAGGAGGTACTTTCTCCACATCCGTAACAGAGCAAGAAAAAGGTTTGCTTCTGAAACAGAATGCTATACCCATATCGCCATCCTCCTCCAAACTATGGATTAACCCTATACTGTTCCGTGTGATGTCCTCCCAACCATATTTTGGTGATGATACTGAAGCTTTTACTCGAACCCAATCCCAAACCTGTTCATGGTTAAGTAAATGATACAGCAAATGATTAACACAGATTGTTCACAGTTAACACATAATAAAAGAAGTATATGCAAATACTACCTTAAAATCCTCCACTTTTTCCATGTCAGAAGGATCAGCCTGCCATGGAATTGGTCGGTTTGGTATTTCAATGATCAGGAGTCCATCATTCTCTATCTCACTGATTCTCCCTACACTATGATGGGTCTCACCACCCCAAGCATACCTGGGTTCTGCAACTGATCGCTTAACACATACCCGGTCACCAATCTGAAAATTAAAAAAGTTAGTTGAAGAAAACGGAAAATGAATGTGTGCAGATGATTTTATCCATATAAGCAAAAAGCCAAAGCTTCTCCATTACCCTGAAAGGGGAAACGGGCTCGACCTCTTCTGGTTCACAATGCCATGGATTAGGAAGATAGCTTAATTCCAACAACAAACTACTGTCAGGTCTGACACAATACACAATGCCTACACTCCCCGGAGTTACTGATCCTAACCCATGCTTAGCTGTTGTCAGAGTCGGGCGTATACGAACCCAATCCCCAACCTTGAACTCCTCAACTCTTTCCATTTCTGCAGGATCAGCTTTCCATCCTCTGGATGCACCAGGGAATCCAACACGGAGGATTCCATCATCATCTACACATAGAACGGTTCCAATGCTATCACGTGATTGACCACGCCAGCCAAACCTGACAGTAAAACAAGTAAAATTATCAATATTTTAATAAACTACTTCACAGAGATGCAGCTATGAGGCACAGTTTTCAAAGCTATATAACAAAGGGTTTACCACATACATATTAGCAAGGTTGGTTTACAGGTTAGGCCACATGCGCTGATAAATTTTGTTGTTCAATCTAGTAGTAAATAAAAAATTTAACACAAAATATAATCATGTTAAGATATTTACCAAAAAGAGGGTTAACAACACATACAGAGTAGACAAGGTAAAAGAAGAGTGATCAGTGATCTCAAAGGAAAACTTCTGAAACATACCCCCAAAAATGAACCTCCTGGATCTGAGTCTACTAGATAGAAAGTTGGTTTCAATCATCCCACTCTATTCTACAGTAATGAAAAGGATCTAAATCTCATTAATTATTTCCTATATACACGTCTGTTACTTGTATGCAGCAACACTATCAAAAGGCATAAATAATGTGCTGCCTAAGTTTACAACAGTCTTGCCCTGCTGGTTCATGTTGTACAGTACAAGGTTGTTGCTACTTAACAAAATATAGCAAAGAAAATTATGATATAGTGTCCAGTAATAACACAGATTATCATATCTACATTACAAATAATATAGCAGCTATCCAAAATCAAACCTTGGTTCTTTGATATCTGGTTTGAGTTGAACATGTTGTCCCCTATCCAAGGGAATAAGTTTTATAACATCTTTTGCTGCTATTCGAGCCTCTCCAGAACAAAAGGAAACAATGAGATTGTCTTTGTCTGGCACACTTTGCACAAAGCCAACACTCTTCTGTTTAGCACCTTGCCACCCATATGTGGGAGTCATGATACTTCTTTTAAATTTCACCCAGTCTCCCACTTCAAATCTAAGCATCATCACATGCATGTTAGTCAACAAAACATGTACTTAACTAAGCAAATAACTTTCCAAACGTGTTGCTCCTTACATTGTAGGAGACAAATGAACTCCTCTACTCGTGAGTGCCTCCATCAGATCTTCAGAGATCCACGCTCGAGGAAGAGCCTCCAAAAAGTCACGTAATGTCCTTCCACTGCCACCCAACATAAATATATAAATATTATAACATAAGATGACTCAACATTGCACTTGGAGCTCTAGAATCAGAATTAGCACATGAGTAACCCTAGATATCAAAAGAAAATAGTATTTAAAAATGACACATTCATAGGACATTTAGCTAAAACACGTGGAGACAGGGACGCTTGTACTTACCTGTGGTTTCTGACTTCAACAGCAGCATCTGAATTCCTAAGCATGACAATGAGCCAATCAAGATTTTCACGTATCATTTTTGCAGCATCTGCTGCTATATGGAAGGCATTGTCTCCTTCATCATCCTGATGATGATTAGCAAAGACATTGCCAGTAAGAGGAATGCATAAATAAGATATTTGCTTCTAGCAAGCAGCAATATGGAAAGGGGCAAGTGAAGTACACATTCACCTTCCTCCAATCATGACACACATTTCAAGAATGGAAACACAAAAGTGTGGGAAGGATATAGCAGACAGCTTACATGTATATGATAGAAGTATGAAGTTTTATTTAGACAATTTAGAAAGCTTTTTTGTGTTGCTGAAATAAGATAATTCTGAAAGCTGGTGAACATATATAAGCCAACTAATAATGAACTCCTACTGCCGATATAAAGAAAAGACTTCTCTGAAGTACGTAATAAAATAAATTTAAAGGAAGCTTGCATTTCATACACTTGAAGTGTCAAGGCATTGGTCTTCTCCTCTTTAAACAAGAATGACAACTCAAGGAAATATAGAAATATTGTCATCAATTTACCATAGCCAGGCACTTTGACCCCACAAAACCTACAAGGCTAAAAATGTCATGTATACAGCATCACCATAACCAGAAGCTCAATACTGATGCATGCTACATCAAATGTAAGGTAAATGCTAGCCATTCCCAGCTATGTTTTCTGCTATATTTCCTGGAGCTTCATGTTTTCAATTATATTAAGGCTCGTTGAAGCAGATAATTATTTATCACAGGCAAGCAGGCAGAATATTGTGTAGTCCACGGAATATATTGTACTGTGATTGAGTTGATCAATTTAGTGCCATTGTGGGAATTAGTTATATGGTAAGTTTATTTAATTTCCGAACCTCAATCTTAAACGAAGCAACTTAGACAGTACAATGGATTAACCTGGCATATGCATGATATAAGGTAAATAATCATCATAAATATGGCATTGAGTAACCATCTGCACAACTATATATAGATTTGATTATTTGAACATGAGAAAAACCTGCAAATTATAATCTGCACCAGAAGATAATAGCAGCCCGACACACGTTTTTGCTCCTCGGGCCAATGCTACATGGAGTGGTATTGTATTGTGCACATTCCGGATATTTACATCAACTCCAGCATCAAGAATAATCTATTCAACAAAATGCAAATAAAAAAATTAACTGTAAGAATCAGAAAAGGACAAAAGGCAACAGATCTCAAGTTGCTAACGCAAAAAATGCACGTAAGAATCAGTTCTTACTTATTGACAAGAAATAAATGGTCAGTGACCACAACTATCTAGCTTACCTTCACCAACTCCACATCATTTGCCATAGCAGCAGTGTGCAAAGCAGTTCGCCCATGCTGAGCATCTTGAGCAGTTGGATCTGCTCCAGCAGCAAGTAGTATCTGCACAAGCTGTCTACCCTCTACAAACAACATTTCAAACAAAATCAAATGATTTGTTATTGAAGCAAACAAAAGGCATCAACCACAAAAAGTGGCATAAACGACAGGCTCTAGCCATATAAATAAAGAGAGAAAGAAAGAAAGGTGATCAATAGATGAAAGACAAGGAAAAGAGAGAAGGCTATTAATCATTCAATGATGACAGTGTTAACCACAATCTTATAGTCTTTAACAATAGCACCCACGGCATTTAACTCAAGAAATAAAATGTGGATAAAAAAGGTAATCAACTTGCAATTAAAATAACACAGAAATTGGTTAAAAAACTGGCATTGACATCACAAATAAAAGTTGTCACTATTTCAATTCAATAGTTGCCACCAATATAAAGCATGCACGCCTACATGATTCATGACTTACCAGTTTCATGATCTTTCTTTATTGCAGCTGCCATGCATAACACTGTGCCAACTGGATTTGGTATATCAATAGCATCAGCAATCTCTGCCTGTGATGCAAGTTCAACCCACCTTTTGACAACAGCGACATTCCAGGTTGCAACAGACAAGTGCAATGGCCTGTAGCATGGTTAAAATAGTTAAAGGTGCAGCTTAAGCAGTCATATAATAAAGCTATACTGCATTCGCATAGGACATGCACTTCCATTTTCATGTTGGGCAAAACAGGAGATCATGTTCATCCAAATTCTAGCAGGGATAACTCACAACAGCTAGGTTTCCACTCTGAGATCTGCTACTTGGCTTTAGATATGGGGCAACAAGACATCAACTACTAGATGGTACTCAGGCAGAGAATGGATAACTTTTTATAGAGCAGCTACAACCATATGGTTAAAGTAATAATATAAATGAACCAAATTTTATTTTGATTATTTATAATTCCCCGTCATATTATACTCGTGTTTAAGGAATCATAATACTTCAAAATCAAATTAGTGCATGGTCAAATCAATGCAGACATTTTAACATCAAGAATTTGGAAGTTGACATTTACATAAGAAAAAAATGGGTACAGCTGTCATCAGAATGGGTGTAGGCTAAGTTTCAGTGCTTCAAGATGAGGGGTATGTTGATATGGCTCTTCATTATGATATTTATGTTGATATGTATTGCACACAAAAAATAAAGCATACTTACGTAAGATTCTTTGAATTTTGAACAGCCATCGATCTGCATCCTCCATTTTCCAATAATACAAGAGCACAATCAGTGTATTTCTTGGAAATGGCTCTGTGAAGGACTGATTCTCCTTCATCATCCACCGCATTGGGATCAGCTCCAGCCAATAGCAACTCCTGATATTGTTTAAACTAACATTAAAAGAGGTACCCCTGAGAAACGGGAAAAGGAAACTGCACCCAACCAATCAAATACATACACGCATGCAATCAGGTTGACCATGATATGCACAAACATGTGCAACAGAGGGACCAAAGCCGTCCCTCAACCTAGATCTGACATTAGCACCTCTTTTGATTAGAGCACGAACACATTCAGGGGATCCAGCAGCTAAAGCAAAAACAAGTGGAGGATCTCCATCTTTGTCTAGAACATCCACATTAGCCTCTCTGTACTTCAAAATAGCCTCAACAAGTTCAGCACTACCACGTCTACATGCCAGATGGAGAGCTGTTTGGCCATCAGCATTTTGTGCTTCCAAGAGTGAAAATATTGAGTTGCTACCACATGCAGCAACTTTTGCAAGCATATCTCTGCAACAATAAAAAGTGTGAATGTAATTACGATACAAAGAGTTGTAGGATAGAGAAAACTATAACAAGCAGATATGTACAAAGAGACCTAACCTAACACCAGATGCATCCCCTTCAGACACAAGTCGATGTAGATGGCTGGGGTTATCCTGGCAAACCTCCAGATCTGGTGCTGGTGTTGATTCTGGCACGGTAGACCCAGTGTATCTGGCTATGCCACTGTGTTTCCACATGCAAAATAAAGAATTTGTTCAATCAAACCAAAAATAAAATTCTCTCTTCAAAAACATGGACTCTTGTAGCACGCTTGTAATTGGCACAGCCTCACCTAAGAGTGAGCCAAATATGATTCCAACGAGGGTCTTGATATAAATAATACAATAAAGAATGTTCACAGGAGAATAGATAAGTTGACAGCCAGCATATAACTTTGTCAAAATCCATGAACCAGAGGAAAATAGATCAAAACAATAACCTATGTCCTTACTTTTCAGGACTTGCTGAGGGGTTGTGTGGTATCTCTTGCAAATGACGGAGGAATGTAGCTAACATTGAAT
>JAYMTS010000331.1:0-11543 GCA_036898005.1 Geranium phaeum
TTCATGGCTACCTTCTCATTTGCCTCAAAAGTCGAGGACACTTGTGTGGAGAGCCTCCTAAATTCCTCCTGAAGCCTCTCGGCTGTGTCCGTGTTTTTCCATCTTGTTTTCCTCAAGGCTTCCTCTGCCCGAATAGCTCTTTGCTCTTGCTCGACTTTGGCACGCGTTAAAGCTTCCATGTCGGCTTCAAATCCTTGTGACTGCCTCTCCAGCTCTTCCTCCAAGCTCGTGATATGGGATTCGAGTTCTTTTGTAACAGCCAAAGAATCCGAGAATTCTTTGGATTGCTTCTTGAGTTTGCTTTCTAAGCTCTCAACCTTGCCTTCAAGTTCTTTCACATTAGCCAAAGAGTTAGAGAACTCTTCTGATTGCTTCTTGAGCTCATTTTCCAAGTTCTCGATCTGGTTTTCAAGTTCACTGACATTAACAACAGAACTCGAGCAATCACATTGCTTGAGTTGTTCTTGAAGCTCACTTTGCTCTACTCTGTGTGACATATCATGGTTTTCTTGCTTAAGTATCTCATAGTCGAGTGCAAGCTGCTCCATCTGCGTCTCTAACTCGTCTTTATCTCGCCTGTAGATATCTATCTCTCTGTAGAGGTCTACGATCTTCTGCTCGAGAATGTACGTGTCCTTGGCCTCTATGTGCTGCTTAACAAGCGCTTCCAGCGCCTTTTGCTCCTCATCGTCTTCACTCTCACAATTCGAGGTCGTTCTCTTCAATTCGCTTGCATTGTTTGAAGTATTCACAATTTCCTTGTCCTTCTGTTCCAACATTTCATCAAGGTCTTGCACTGCAAGAATCAACTCCGAGTTCGCTTCCTGTGTCTTCTCGAGTTGGGTTCGGAGATTTGTGTTCAGGTCCTTCTCGTAGTTGAGTTCCTGCCTGATCTCTTCGAGAAGAGCCCACACGTCGCCTCCCTCGGTCTGCAACTTGTTTATAGCTTTTCTGTCATCTCCACGTTCCTGAAAGGCCTTGAGTTTCTCACATTCCGTCTTCAGAGAATTTTTCTCCTCTTTCAAGGTAATGACTTCTTTGGAGAGTTCTTGCCCTCTTTTGGTCTCTTTCACGATTTGCTTCCTGAGAGTCTGCAACTCCATTTCAGTCACATCAGCCTGCCTCGCCAAGCTGGAGAGCTCGGCCTTCAGCTTTTCAATCTCAACTTCCGAAGCCTGGTTAGACCTGGAATGCTTATCTTGAGGACCACTTCCCGAGTCATCTGTACTAACTCCTGGATCAGAACCCTCCGACCATCCCCAATGTGACGACCTCTGATGCTCTTCGTGTATCGTTGTTGAAGCATTCTCCGTTGGTTTGTGAGGATCGTGATGGATGTTACTTTTCCTCAATGCGAGCGCTCGCGGAGTGTTGACTCCGGAGCTGCTGTCAGAACTCGGCAGTGTAATGTCAGAACCACTCGACTCTCTGCTGTTACCATTTAACCGAGTATTGAGCTGTGAATCAAAGAAAAAGAAAGAGCATTACTCAGCACTATCACTCACATCATAGTTTTGAAATAATCGATCAAATGATAACCGACGAAACCTTACTTCGGTAGAATTACTCTTGATGTCATCGTCTCCATCACCAATGCTGAACTGACTCATCAAGCTCCGATCATGAGGCTTGAGTTTTGCATCTCCCGTTTCTTCCATATAAAGTTTCTAAAAAAAGCCAAAAAACACGAGTAAAGATCCACAAAAGGAGCAGCAACATACATTTGAAGAAAAAAAAAAATAATTCTTTGGTATTATATTTTCGTGTTTACCTTTCATTGGCACCTTCCTGCACCCTACGAATCGATATCTATTCACAAAAGCAGATACGAGTTAATGTCACTAACTACTAACCACAAGTCCATGACTATATTTATTGATACCCAGAGAACAAATATCGGTGAATTATAAATGTGAGTGAGAGAAAAGAACACTAACATGCAATACTGTATTTGAATTTGAATTTGAATTCACATTTAAGCTCTTAAGAGGAAGAGAGACACTCGAAGCTTTGGTTGCTTCAGCATAATCCGCAAAGTCAATGCTCGCTTCCCCAACGACACCAACCTTTGACGATCCCTACAACAACCCGAAAACCAGATCACTCAAACAATCCACAATATACAAGAAATTACAACAAACGAAACATGGGAAAAGTTCATACAGATGAGACGATGAAATAGTATGTTCTCTCATTGATCTTGCCGGTTTTTGGGTCCCTGACGAACTTAACAGGCTCGTAGACTGGATTTTCCCATCTACAACTTCTGTCTCGAACGATAGCCTTCTCTAACTTCAATGTCGGCTTTCCAACATCTCCGGGAACCAAAGATACCGTCAATGCATCAACACCGTGTTGTGACACCTGAAATTTAAGTAATCATCCATAAACTTGCTCAGTTCTCTAATTTTCTTGCCATATGTCCCCACAATAGTTGGCACCACATTCACATTCCAATGTGTTTGGCTGCAGAGAAAATGACCGGGAAACACACAAAAAACAGAACAAAGGACAATTTTCCAGCATTTCCCAGGTCACTTCTGTTTGGCTACTGAGAAAATGGAACAAAATTTCAGCATTCTCTCACTAGCTCATTGGAGCTGATCCCACATTGAGGTCAATTTCAAAATTCTACAGTTTCCTAGGTATGAGAAAAGCTAAATAAGACACAAATCTCGAGAAATTGACTTTCCCTCTCTCATCCAGCATTTTCTCGGCAGCCAAACAGGTCTACTAGAGTCTAGAGAGCAAAAAAAAAACAGAACCTGATCCATCACAAATTCAAACACACGATACACATACAATATCCAAAATCAAGACCTAAACCACCAAATCGTTTCGAATTCAAAAAAACACGAAATCGAATTCAGCGAAACAGCACCTGAGTGGCGTGAAATTGCAATTTGAACACCTCCTTGATCCTGTTCTTCTCTCCTCTCCACCTCGCCGACTTGAACATCGTCGCCGGAGCTTCACCGCCGCAAAATCACCATATCCACCGTCGATCGACCAAATTCCACAGAATCGAAATCACCGATCCAACTCCTCAATGCGAATTCGACTCAGCGATCAACGAGAAGCTTCAGAGACTCAAGAACAGATCTGAGAAGCTCTCTCTCTCTCTGGCTCTCTCTCTCTCTCTCTCTCTCAATAACAGTCTCTTTTACACAGAGACGACACATGGTTTATTTATTTAGTTTTAATAAAAAAATGAAAGAGAAACTTCTGTGTATATAATATGATTTTATTATCACTAATTAGGTGAAAATTAACTGTTGTTTAATTAAGCAAGTAACAGAAAAATAATGATATAAATGGTTGTGTCTGATTCGGGTCAAAGGAACAGTGTTATTGGGATTTGACTCACTTGCCAATTTTGGCCATGGAGGAGTTGGTGTCACTTGAAAGGAAGGTATATTTGTTTTGGTTTCATTTTACAAAAAGAAAACATAAATAGTTTTTTGTTCTCATACATTTCACCGATTTAAATAAATCTTTAAAAGATTGTAATAATAAACACTTATGTTTTTCATAATTGTTTCAATCTGAATGTAGAGTGTGAGATGAATAAGAGGAGAAAGAGATGTTTGATCAAGAAATATACGACTAGATATTCTTCATCATATCGAGTATATATGGTTTAAGGAATCACTGATTTTGGAAAGTAGACAAGTCGGGCAAGTTCACGGTGAGAAGTGTTTATAAGGCAATATGTTGTTAGAACAATGTATGGGTCTCGTTGCCAGAAGCTCAGGGTTAAAGAGCATTGTGAAGGATTCAGGTTCCGCCCAAGGTAAGAATTATTGTTTGAAAGGCAATATCGAACTTACTCTCGACTAGGGCCTGTCTAACTCAGAAAAGGGTGCTTTAATGAGTTCCTTGTGTTCTCTATGTGATGAGCAGGAAGAGAATGTGGACCATGAGTTAATGAAATATAAGGTTGTTACCCCGATATGGAGAGATAGACTGCTATAAGGGATTCGAAATAGAATGAGGTCAACCCCAACGGTAAGCGAATGGTCCGATTGGGTGGATGATGAAGACGAAACTAGTGTCTTTTAACGCTTACTCTGTGGAAAATATGGGGAGCGAGGAACCGGCTAGTCTGGAAGGGAGAAGGTTTCCATCACTAGCCAAGGGTTATCGAAGGCTCTAGGCAGTGGCCAATTCACGGGAATGCACTTCGGGATCGGGACAACCTGTGCCATCATCTGCTTGGGTTCCCCTGAAGAGGACATTTTAAAAATAAATATTAATAAGGGTGTGGATGTCGAAAGAGGTACGTGGAATATAGGACTCGTCTACAAATATTCAGAAGGTCGGTTTGTTGGGGCTCTATGTAGACGATTTATGAAACATCTCCATCCAGAAGAGGTGGAGGTCGTGGGAGTGAGGGAAGCCCTCTCTTAGGCAAAATGAAAAAAATGGTCAGGGGCGGTGATAGAATCAGACTATATCATGATATTGAATCATGTCCGATCCAGGAAACTGGTCAAGAATAATTTTGGAGATATAGTTAGCGATTGTTGTCGTATTCTATCTATTTTCGACACATTTATCGTCATCTCTTTTGTCCGTTGTACGTGTAATACAATGGCTCACGAATTAGCCAAATATTTTTTAACTAATAGTAATTGAAATCTGGTGAGGGTCTGTTTTATCAACCATTGATTTGGTTGTTCGCCGTGATGCCATATTAATTTGCTGATAAATAATAATCCGTTTTTCCTTAAAAAAAATATTATTGTAATAATGTATTAAGGACGAGAAGGATGCATGTTACACAAATCTTGCTTGGAAAATGGAGGAGGCTGAGTTACCAGATCGATACTGGGAGTGATCTGGTGTCCTCTGGCGCCGATGGGTAGACTCCTGTAAACATGCCGAACTAGGGGGTTTAGGACTTTTAAACCTTCAATATGTTACGGGAGAGATCGGCTGGGTCAAGGTGAGAGTTATGGAAATCATTCACATTTGCAATGTCTGAACCATTTGCAGGGTTGATCGAGGAAGCTGGTCTAGGGAGTCTTGCAGCAAGATTACGGGATTTCTCTACTCGCATGAGGTGGAGGCCGTGACTTTGCATGCCGCGGACCGGTTTGAGTCAATTGGTATTCGGGGTTATCAAGGACGACTGAGTATAGCATAATGTAGCATGCTCACGGGGTTTCTCCTCTCGCATGAAGTGGAGGCCGTGACCCTATAGGGTGTTATAATAGTCGAGCTGAATAATTTTGGAGGAACCATTAGCGGATGACGCAGCGTAATATCCACTAGCGGTGTTTTAATTATTGTTGCTGTTTTATCTTTGGGTGTTAATTTTCAAAAGGCTTATGATTTGGTCATGTTTGCTTTGACTAATAGTAGCTGAGTTTATGGTGAAGGGAATGACCCACCATCTGTAGGTTCAGTTGTCCGACTTTAGGTCGGGTTAGTTTGCTATTATTTAAAATATACCACCTTCAAAAATATATATATAGTTAGGGATGGTTGTCTAAATTTTAATATCTTACTTTGTTTTGAATGTTAATCCAAGATAGATACAGGAAATCTCCAATTTCATATATATCGACCTAAAAATGATTTAAAATATTTATCATTGAATATGGTATGTGATATCAAATTTATGAACATGTCTTTAATTAATTTATACCCATTTTGTATATTTTGGTTCAGTCTAAAATATCATGTCTATGACTATGTGAATTTACATATTTACATTTTGGAAATGGAAATAAATGCTCGCTAATTAAAGTAAGAAAGTGGATCCTATATTTACATTATTGGATTCTATTTCCTTATAATAATGAATGTGATTATGTCATTGTCATTATCGTTTAATTAATGGACTCTTTTGTTCCTCAAAAAAAATAATTTAATGGGCTCTTTTGTAAATGTCTTTGGATCCGTATCGTTTCCTATTTTTTAATTCCCAAATTGCCCTTATTCAGTCGTTGGCCATCCTTTCAACTTTTACTTAAAGAAACGTTTTAAAATATAATGTAATCTTTGAATTTTAATACTTTCGGCTACCGACAATAAACCAGTATAAATTACATTTTAAGTGTTGTTGTCATTAAATATTGATTTTGTAAAAATAATTTATTTTGTTACTTATCAATCTAAATATTGATTAACAATGACATTTGTTCCAAGAATTAATAATATCAGGTATGACAGTATATTGAGTGTAGTTGTATCAAAATTTTATTTTGAAGAAATATCAAATTTTATTAATTAAATAGTTACTTAACTCGGCAGAAAGTTTGACTGTTGAAACTACAGTTGGTGAGACATACCTATCACCATAATATCAACTACTGTTAGTTAAAGCAAATTTGACTAATTCATGAGTCATTTGATTACGAGCAAAGTAAGTAAAAATATAGATTCTGCTAGTCGATAGTACAACTCTCTCGCTAATTGCTCCAAAGTTGATCATCTCAACCCGTTTACCGTCATGTAGAGTCACGATCTCCACCTCATACGGATGAATAAACTTGTTGATCCTGCTACATAACACAATAATTAAGCAGACATCCGTGATAATCCTGAATATTAATTGACTCAAACCAATTACCATCACGCAAAGTCACGACCTCCATATCTCATACGGAAGAAAAAATTCTGTGATCTTGCTGCAAATTGGTTTAAATCAGCTTTCTCGATCATCTCCCATTTCGCTACTGATTCCTCTCAAGTTGTTCAGTTCAATCCGCCTATGTCAAAAAATAAATAACATCTGTATTAATTATCATAATAATGAAAAACAAATAAAAATAATAATAAACTTATATACAACAATTTGGTTAAAACGTACCCATCCCCATAGCCTATGGTTGGTAATTTAGCATTTTTGTCAATTTAATACCGAATGATTTTAGCACTTATTTATTAGGTAACCCTAATTCTTTGCTATAAAAAAACGAACAAAGGGTATTTTAGTCATTAAAGTATTTTATAGGATCACCGACGAAGATGAAAAACGGTCCAAACCGGTACCATGCATTGCCAAGTGCTTCAAATATTTAATTGTTCATAATTATTCTAAATGGACGGCCTAACTAGAAAGAAAAAGAAAAATAATTAAATAAGATTATATTATATAATTAATTTAGGACTGTTTTTGTCTTAAAGAAGTGTTGCTTATAGAGACAGAGACATTGGTTGGCCTCAGAGCTGTTGTTGCATGCAGTAGCTTTAAGCTGTTTACTTGGCTTTAAAGAGGGTCAAAAAAGTTGGGTTAGTTAGCCACACAGATTTAGCGATTCTCGTTTTTTATATTGTTGAATCCAAAATGTATATCGGTTATTAGGTTTATTAGAAGTCCAATTCATTGAAAAGCTCAAGTTTATAAGTAGAGAACCAAATTATTATATAAGATGGTAAATAAATTTACATCTTTCAGATGTGTGACTTTGACACCCCCACTCACGTGTAAGTCGGTTTGAAATGCACTTAAAAACAGACGTGCGGGAACAGATATAGATTGGACGCCCTCCGATCCATGGACCGAAGCCCGAAACAAATGACATATGATGAATGTCATCTCTGATAGAACCAAGCTCTAATATCATGTCAGAAGCCTAACTCACCTCAAAGCTCAAGTTTATAGGTGGAGACTCAAATTGTTATATAAGGTGGTAAATATATTAACATCTTTCAAATGTGTTTGGGCTTCTGATAGTGTCAAACTTAGTTGTAGCTAGTGATTTTATATTATATTATATTACATCAAATCAGAAATATCGAGTTTAGAAACTTATGTTATTTCTAAACATATAGTATATATTCTATCATCACGTCAATTCAATTTTTGTCATAGATAAGGTAGAATGGTATATGGTTGAGTGTAAACAAATCTTTTGAGATATTAGATGTAGGTGAAGTCTTGGACAAAATATTTATTGTAACCAGTATTTAGAGAAACATTAAGTGCTAATTGGGTAAGAGAATATCTATGAATTACCGGTAATTAGTCAAGGATTAATCGATGATCAATCATAAAAGTAGATTTTTATATTAAAATATTGCTTGTATATAGAAGAATTTGTGCCTCTTGTTTTTTTATATTTGACTCGTTCGATTATTTTGATTGAAAATATGTAAGAAAATAAAATGTGTCTAGTATCTTTCTTGAATGACATGAATTTATGCATTGATGGAGACATGACTTTAACAATAATCAAAACAGGGGAAAGATCAATATCAATAACATTTGATTCTAATCTCCACATCAAACAATTATTGATGAATAATCTTTTATCATTTATGATTATAAGTGTTTGTTTTAATTTTTATAACTATGTGATCCCTCTCTCTTTCTTAAACCCTACCCTACCCACCAAGCCATTAGGGACACACATGAATATGTTTGGTTTTGTGGGGTGGCCACTGTAATCAACCCAATTTGCAAATCCAATTGCTGTCAATGCTCTCTAAGGTCCACACTCCATAACTCCATATGCATTGTCCCTCTCCAAGCAGCACTTATGTGCTATAATTTTGGGGTCACTCCACTATAACTCACCATGATAGTGTGAATGTGTTTATAAATCAGATTAAAAAATTAATAAAAAATTACATAAGATTAATTGAAAAAATGGAGATTGTTACAATATTGGTTTACACCAGAGTTCTCTGTTCTTGTTTTGAATTTTAGACCAAATTGCTCACTTCGAATTAATGAAATTCTAAACCATATATTTTATAGTTTTTAGCGGATAATAACCACAATTCGTACTGCAACTCGTAATGAAAATGTTTGTGTGATAAACCGATTATTTGGCTTGGTTTTAAACTTTAGATCAAATCACTTTGTTAGAGTCTCACATCTGAAAGATATGAATTGATTTACCAGCTTGTATAACAATTTGAGTCTCCACCTATAATTTTAAGCTTTTAAGTGGGTTGAGCTTCTGACATGGTATCAGAGCTTGTTTTTGTCGAACGCGACCTCAATCTATTTCGGGATGAATCAGTGGGGTCGTTCATTCTATATATGTCCTCCGCTCGTCTGTTTCCACGTGCATTTGAAACCGGCTTGCACGTGAGTGGGGTGTTAGAGTCCCACATCTGAAAGATGTGTATCGATTCGCCAATATATATATATCAATCCGAGTCTTCACCTATCAACTTGAGTTTTTAAGTGAATTGAGCTTCTGACACACTTATTTCAAATTACCAAAATTTTAAATCAGATATCATGTAATGTTGTAACTTTTTGAAGGATTATAATAATAGTTCAATTTATATTGTGCATTTCTCGGTTGGACTGATTTGAATTACTTAGACATGTGTGTGATTTTTAAATGCACCCACTTCTAAGTAACACTATATTTACAGCCTACTATTATTACTTGAACTATATATGTCTACATTATTGTTGAACCCTATCAAAGCAATCAACCAACTTCAAGTTATTACCATTAATGCTATTTCTTGCATTAATTATCTCCTCTACCATTCTCTCCCACCTCATTTATTTTTCTCGATAACCTAAAGTTCTCACTCATTTATAATACATGCATGTAGGGAAAATATGTTTGTTTTGGAATCTTTTTTGAAATGATAACAGAGATAATAAATTATTCCATCAATGATCAATCCAATTTAATTATATAATTCGATGTGACAATTTCATATTATGTTTGGATTATTACAAATTTCCAATGTACAAATTTGTAGCTTAATAGTTAGGCCTTTGGGCTTTGAAGCTTGTCAACATAACTATTAGTCTATTACCCTTTATCATTTACTATTCTTGTGAAATATTTGCACATCATATGATTTCATTGAGCCCAATTCAACTTTGTCCTAATATAATTGCTTAAACTTTGAAGTCCCATTAAGCACATATTCATGCCTAATAATTTGTACTTTGTAAATGTCTTTTTAGGATATAATTAATTAAGCCCTTTAGGTAGAAAGATGAGGTGTCACTGTACCTATTATTTCACTAGGATGCTTATATTAGATTTTAGCATTTTAAATGTGAAACCTTAATTAATACTTCTTTTCGTGTATAAACCACATGCATCTTAAAATACGTGTAGATCAGATTATGATGTGGAATTATGCACATGGATCGGTGTAAAATAGGAAAAAATTAATATAAACTCTAATTTTAAACTTAATTCGCATAAATTTTTTAATAATAAGTGAATGTCTTAATATACTCACCAGTTCATAATAAAATTCACGATGATATATATTAAAAAATATTCACATTGTTATATAAATTTTAATAACATACTATTAAATAATATACACATTAATATCCACGAATAAAGAGCTTACTTCCAAGTATACATAAACAATTATCAATTATATGTCAACTTTATTTGAAATTAAGTTGTTGCATTGTAATATCATAGATCCACCAAGCAAATATGATCATAACATATGAGCCACATCCTTGAAAATGGTGAAGGCAACATATATGATAATTATTTAAGCAAAACAAAAGTGGATAGCTTTTTCTCACCCTTGTATTCACTTATTTTTTGCTCGCATTTATTTGTAATCAAGAGGATAGTTAAATAGCACAAGGAACATGGGAAAGGAACAACTTATTGTCATAGTACATTTGTGATCATAAATGTGTTGGAAATTGGGATCTACCGAAGTCTTCATGCAAATTCACTAACTAATTTCGGATAAATTTAATACTATATATATATATTATTAAAATTGTTTGATCTTTTAATTATTACCTGAATTTATTAATTGATGGTGACCATATAAAACTATTATATACAAAAATACAAGCGAAGACGATCTCTAAAGAAACAAAGCGTTAGCTTGAAGACCACACATCCCATATCCAACAACAAGTAGCTAGGTTTCTTTTTCTTTTCTTTTCTTTTCTTTTTGTAATTATTAGGAGTCATGTGAATAAAAAGAAGAGAAAAGATATTTCCTTTTCTTTTTCTCCAAAGATGCATCATAAATTAATTACCTGCATTTTAAATATAAATTTGCATTGCATATTGGACGAGAGAAAAGTATACTCATTTATGTTAATTATAGACTACACCACGAGTAATAAATTATTTTATTTGAGTGAGATCCAGTAATATATGTGATCATATTTTATGATGTAATATTAATAACAATATCTATCTTATGCATGTAATTAAATAATAAAGGGAAAAAATGTCGTGTGTATATTTATTATGGATAACTATCAGTCACAAACTTAATATGGGTGTCCAAACGTCCGAACAGATATATGAGCGTTCATTTTTTTTTTGCATGCAACGATCTGGCGACACGAGGCGAGAACAGACGCGCTTCCCCGTTAGACGCAAACAGACAGAACTGTGAGAGTACATGTGTATAAAATGTATTGTGAACGTGTATAAGGTTATGTGTGCTTATGTAAAAACAATGTATAAAGTTATTACACCACTTCTCTGTCCGTACACGTATATACAAAGTCAAGTGTTTTATTGTAGCATGTGGTTTGTTCTCACGTAAAAACTTGTTTCGTAAGTGATTTGGTGTGTGCAATTTGATGAAAATGCTCTTACGTAAAGACG
>JAYMTS010000332.1:0-11543 GCA_036898005.1 Geranium phaeum
TGCAAAACCTGACCGTGAACTACTCAAATTTTATAGACAGAAAGTAGGTCATCCGACCTCCATTTTTTTCAAAATGATATAATTGCCCCTGAAATAAAAATAATAACCATTTTTTTTATAAAATCCCCATACATGTAATTAATAAACCTTTTAAATTGAAGGGTATTTTTGTCTTCTCAGTACATTCTTAGGGGTGCAAAGAAAGGACAAGTTTAAGGTGATTTTTTTGCAATAAAAGCAGTAGACAGACTATTCTTGCAAAATTGAGATAATACCCGGCCAGTTTTTGCAATTATCCCTATATTCTTTTGGGCCATAATAGTTTTGGGAAAGCTAAGGAAAGCGTGTACTTACGTTTGCCAGCACTTGCTGATAATGTCTGCAACGACGGGATCCATGTTGTCTGGAATATCTAGGCGGCGATGTTGAAATCCAACAGCACCCACGACTTGCATGGGGTTCATTCCACCCCACGGTTGTTTTAGCGTCGAGAGCTCCCATAATATGACGCCAAAACTATATACGTCGCACCTGGACATTGAATCAAATTCCAGTCATGATTTATAACGAACCAAAGGCATGAATTGAAACTAGAGAAGTTGAATTAAAAAAAAAACTATACTTCTCGTTTGAAGGTTCATTTCTCAGCACTTCAGGCGCCATCCACTCAGCCTGAAGAAGTTACGCAAAACCTTATATATGAAATTAATCAAGAATGGGATCATAACGATTTCTTGTAACTAAAGATACGCAAAACTAAGAACACATGAAATAAAGAGAATTTAAATAATTAGACGAATAGTTTTTATGTTTGGGAATAGTTTACCGTTCCTGCAGTTGACCTTGAGGAGAGAAAGGTGTTGTGCTTCATACGCGACAACCCAAAATCACAAACCTAAATGAAAGAAAAAAAAATATTCATGTCGGTTTCTTGATTAGAACATCGACGATACTTATCAGTTGCAACAAATCTTACCTTGACAACCCAATTTTTATCAACAAGAAGATTTGGAGACTTCAAATCACGGTGTACTATCACCGGACTGCAGTTGTGCAAATAGTTCATTCCCCGAGCCTGAAAATTCAATAATTATAGCAAAAAATTGTATGTGGGTTTCAAAATTGGTTGTGAACTGAAATGCAAAATCAATTGTAATCGTACAGTATCGAGGGCCATCCTCAAGCGCCTCCTCTCGTCTAGTTGATTGTTGGGTCGGTGAAGTAACCTATACAAACTACCTCTACAAAACATAAAATACCAAAATTCAAATTCCAACATAGTTCCTTCAGAAAAAAAATTCAGCACCACAACCATACCTAGGAAGAAATTCTGTAATGATTGAAAGATTAGGAGCACGTGTTACAGCTCCCATGAAGAGGACAACATTGGGGTGCCGGACTCTTTTCATGATGTGTACCTTGCAATTAAAACCACCATTAAATGAATATAGTAGCATATCATCCTTGCATAATCATAGAATCAAGAGGAGAGAGGGAGAGAGTTGGGATGGGCCTTATATACCTCACTCCTGAATTCTTCAAGTGATTCGCCGGTGATATCTTGATTAAGAAACCTCTTAACGGCAACTTCCTATAATATAAAAGCAGATTTACTTCAGCATATATACTTCCAATTTCAAAACAAAAACTCGCAACGCCTTAGAAAATTCCAACATATAGTCAGAAAGCAAACACCAGCCAAATTTTATTTTATTTTTTATAAACAATATATTTTTTACCCAGACAAAGAACAAAATCAGACAAAATTATATAGAACTGAAGGACCACCCTGAAGCTTCTAAAAGCAAAAGGGAGTTGCTGATATTACACTCTTATCTAAATGGTGAAAATAATTGTGATCATGGTTTAGCCTCAAACACTCAAGAATATATCCGAGGATACAAAGGACTAGGCTACGGTTACTCGGGACTGGAAGGTAAGCTTTGCAGTACAGAAGGATTACAAATTTACACACAAATATCACATGCTGCATTATCGTAGACGAACTGATATGTTTCCTAGTTTCTGTACAAAACCCAAATATTGGATGAAATGTCCGACCTAAGTGGCCATAAATAACAATTCTGTTGAAACTTTACGCTCCTGAAAGTAAAATGTATTGAGCCGATTTCCCAAACCACACCATAGTTGTAGTTGTCCTCATAAATGCCTTAACCAAAAAAAGCATAGTTATCAGCAAGAATCCTGCTGGGCTAATATAATTTACCCAAGAGTCATGCTAGAAGGTAGAAATAAATGGAAAAAGCAACCTCTATAGATCTCCAATCATTTCCACATGAAGAAAAAAATGCTGCCATGAATAGCTACTCCAAAACATATATATAGGAAGCTTCTGAATATTCAAGAAAGCTGATGTCCCATCACTAAAAACAAACAATAAACACAACCATTTTTATGGAAAATGTTTAACCAAGCTCTTGGAAGAGGTTTTCATGTCTAGTATTAAGCACATGATTAGGTCCACAGTATGTCTTCTTAACAAGCCATAGCTTATACATAAGAAAATCAACTTAGTACCTCGTTACTGGACAAGATCAGATGGAAACTTAAAAAAAATACCAGAAAATAAAAATCAACAAATGGCCAACATAAAGCCCAGAAAGAAAAACTCACGGTTCCATGCCAGTCCCCGCGATATACCTCTCCATATGACCCTGCAGAAAAATTACCCACCAAAGAAAATGAAATCAATTTAAGTATGAACCAAAATGAATATAGATTATGGCTTGAAGTAAACCAATTTCACAGGACAACGTGCAGGCCAGTACCTAGTCCAATACGTTCACCCAAGGTGATATCATCCCATGGAATCTCACATTCCGCAACCTCATCGAGCGTGACATCAGACCTAGTGCTCTCGTTACCTGCCGACCTGTCCGACGTCCTCTCGCCTTCTGGGTTTGTCCCCTGAGCATCACGTGGCTCATAACCTGAAGAATCCGTATCTTTATCGTTTCGCATGCCTTTTTCGTATTGCTTACTGACGGCTGCAGTGGTCGCAACGACTGCTGCTGCAGTAGCAGTAGCTACAGGAATCGTGCCGGTGCTTGCCTTTGATGCAGCGACTACCATTGAAGAAGCAACAACAGCTGCAGCAGCAGCCAATCCGGTAACTTCCCTCAATTCATGTGGACGGTGATACCCTAAACCTTCCCCGTATTTAGCGTTCACTCTGTGCTGAGGTAGAGGAGGCAAAAACCGAGCAGGAACAAGATCACATCCATCGAAATTATTTTCATCCCTCTCTCCGGCCTCAATCGCTTGTGCATGCTCGGAATAAACTTCAGTGAACAAATTTGGCGGAGCAACAACTCCACTCTCAAGTAAAACGTCGTGGAGTTTTTGCGCCAAGTTTGGATTTTCTTTGGCAGCGTCGATCATATATTGTGAAACGTCTTTCACCTTCATTCTGCGTGCGGCAGGGGAGCTAACGCCTTCAGTCCAAGAAGGAGATCTCGCGTGACTATTGGGATAATTAGGTTTGTATGGAAGTTCTTGGACCAGCATCTTATCCGCATTCGAAGGAGGTACAAATCCGTCCAAGGAAACCTTGCGTTCTTGTTCGTGTTCTTCTTTGATACTTGGTGCCATTAGATTCACATGGTCGGTAAATTCACCTTTATCTTCAGGCTCGTTTTCTTCGGAGGCAAAGTTTCTGAAGCGGGATTTTTTGTCCAGCGTCCCGAAGTCTGAATGTTCTTCGGATGAACTCGCTACCCCACTGCTAGAGGAAGCTGCATGAGATGAATCGACGTCTCTAGATGAAGGACTGGCAGAAAACAAAGATTCGTCGTATTCTAGGTGTGATCCCGCTGCATCAGATGGAATCAATGTGCCGGGATCTGCCATTAGATCAACAATGTACTCCCTGAAATTCACAGTCAATAATTTAACACAAGAGAATGCAATAACGGAAGCAATCATAATCCTTGAAGAATCCGCTAAAAAGGAAATATTAACATGTTTTTCCCTTATCAAAGTACACAACACCCTCTTGCAAAAGTGTGACAGTATAGAACATGTTTTTCCCATTTCCCCCAAAAAGTAATGCAGATACATTCTACATTAATTATGAACCACAAACAAGATAGTAGAGCAAACCGAGCTGCATTTTTCATCATGAAACAAGTGAACTCATCGTATATTAGCAGGTACCTTCCGTCATTTATCTTGACAATGTTCATTGCCACGTCATCAGAGCCGGTGTATTGCTGCCCTTTCACTAACCGGCACGGGATCCCCACACTATCAGCCAAAACCTAAACGACAATGAAATATAGTGTTGTGAGGAGAAAGAACACATGCATACACACATACTAGTATCGTGACTGCCAAGGATAATAAGCAATGCAGACGTAAAGTAGCTCAACATTTGGTTTATTGGAAATTTGGAATGATACATAGAAATAAGTATAGCACAATTACCTTGAACAACAGTGCACGATGACGAGCCAGTCCAACTTTCAGAGAACCAAGTGGCAAAACCATGCTTCCAAGGGTTGCTTTTAAACCAGAACTTCGACCTTGCCACACTCTCAACATCTTTTCAGGATTACCAACCGGTCCGCCCATTTTCTCAGCAACTAAAACCGCAAGCTTTTGCACCAAAGTACTACTTACAGAAATGACAGATTCAGACCTTGAGTCCAAGGCCATTAGCAGGGCTCTTTGTTCAAGTTTCAACAAATTAGCATCAGCAGCCCTATTGACCAAAACCGCTTCCCATGTCACACCATCTGACACAGGTGTTCCTTGCAGATCAACGAGGGAAGGCATTCTTTCAGACGTGGATTCAGTCATGACTCCATACAGGTCGTAAAAACCATCCATGATCTTGTCATCGTACCCAAGAGCGTTATAATTCTGTGAAGCATGGATAAGTCTACGATATGAGATAGGCTAGAATGGAATATAAATGTGACAGTAAGTTTGAGAAAGAAAAAATCACATCCAGGAAGGTGTCTGATATTCATCATATCTCTAATTTGTTTTATGTGGATGTCTAAAGCAATATTACAATTGGGAAAGCAACCCACAAATTGCTTCTTTAGCTACATTCTATGTTAAATAGCATAGCAAGGCAATGAACAGATGACTTTACTCGAGTTACATATATGAAAGAAGGAATAACAGAAAAAGAAGGATGTGAAAAACAGTAAAACACAAGTCCTGAAACTCCATAATCTAGAGACTAGAATGAAACATAAAACAACAAATTAGCAGCATATTTTTGGTAATTGATTTCAAACAATGACAAACGTCAAATCTCCTTAGAAATTTGAAAATATCTTACTCATCAATGAATCGGAAGAATCCTAAATACTATATTTTGGGTCTCTGGCTTTGTCTTTCCAATCCTCTATCTTTCTTGATTTTTTTAATCAAACCACGGTTTAGTCCTAGATTTCTCGTGCTTTCCTTTTATCTACTTCTTTCCTTCATTTTCCTATACTTGTATTTTGGTGAATACCTCTTAGGACCAATAATATATATAAGCAGTCAGTAAAGACATATTCTTTCTACGGGGTGCTTCAACAGATTTGAAGACGTCATTTCAAAAACAAGCCATGTCAGTTGATTAGCAAGAAATTAGCAAAATGTCATAACTCATAAACCACTCAAACCATAGTCTCTACAGAACAACCAAAACTTGAATATATAAGTTGTCTCCTCCTAGTGTTGGAATCCGACTCAGTTATTTTCCCCTGAATCAAAACAAAAATGGTTCCCCAAGTCCTTGGTCTGGCCTCCCAACTTATATCTGCTGTTTGATGTTGATGATTAAGGAGGTGAATTGCCGAAAACATTTTCCCAGCCTTTTACTGACATAACGAAATAAGGGCACAGCCGCTTTGATAGGGACCCTCAACAGTACTGCTTGTACTGTCAGAATGCTATTGATGTTAAACATTTTAATGTTTCTTTCATCACAGGTTATAAAAAAAATTAGAAGACAAGGATCACAGGAATGGTGAGGATGATATTGACATCTCCAAGTCTTTTCTGCTTCCTCTTTTTATAAAGATTCTAGTCACTAATATAACTCCATTGTCACCCCAAATTTTGCAAATTTACGACACAGCAACATGCAATTGATAACAGAAAAGGCAGTTGAGTTTGCTCGTAATAAATAAGATTTCCTGGCAATCATGAATTAAATATATCAACAAACTCCAGCATCTAGCCAAACATCATGAACAGTTAATCAAACTTAGCTCCTTCAAGATCACTACTATGAATTAAAAAAACAACACCAAGAAGATGAAGAGACTAACTTACCCAGTACCGATAGGCCACCACCTCAGCTGGAGTATTCTCGATAGCACAAGAGCCCAAACTGATCTGCTTAACAGCCTCAATCTGAACTGCCTCAGGGTCCTCCCTTGCACTCAACTCCAAAGCCATTTGTATCTGAAACTCCTCTATATCAGGATCCCTAGAGTTGCCAGACCCCGAATCGTGAGTAGCCGAATCCAAAGGCACATCCAACACACTACTGCTAACTGAATCAGAGGGCTCCATCCTATCAGCTTTTGTCAGATTAGAAGAAGACGGAGGACTAGGACTGCTCCTATTGGCAACTGAATTCAACCAACTAGAAATACCCGAAAATGGCTTGCCATGCTCAGTGCCGTGATTGGAACGAGACTGTAAAGGCCTCTCAGGAGATGATATATCAGGATACTTGATGGTCTTGGATGAAGCAGACCCTTCTGTAGCTTCTGATTGATTAGGCATGATATGGAGCTTCTTAAGAAGGTTCTTCATGTTATGATCTGAATAAGCTATAATAGTCAATGCTAAAGAAATAAAAATCCGGCCATAAACCTCTCCATTTTCTTGAACCAAGCATGAAATCTAGAAACTCCAAACCAATCCAAAAAGCTCCCTTCCCCAAACACCCCTCACAGGCAAACCCCAAACCCAAGCCCCAACCAACCCATCAATTCCAATAGCCAAATCAACCATTTCATGCAATACCCAGTAAAGCTTACCAAAAATCAGGAAGGCCTAGATGCTCCAGTGGAAACACAACACCCTCCATGTCAATAAAGTCTCAAGCTTTAAGATAATATAAGAAGGAGATTCAGTACTCAACCATATACACAGCAGATTGCAGCTATCTTGAGCTCTTTCTTTATGTATACCTTATCAGCACCAACACAGCACAAGTAAAAAGAAATCAGGATTGACCCAAATGGATATTTGCTTTGACTGTGGAGGAGAAGGAGAGCACAAGGAAATAAAAGGAAAGGAGGAAACAAAATAAGGGTTAGCTCGGAAAAGGGCAGTGACAGCAAAGACCAACAAGTGGGAGAGTAGGACCTCAAAGAAAGATGACCCACTTGAGGTTTTAGAGGCACAACTTCACCAGGATTTCAAGGTCCCAGAAAAAGCTTAAATTGGTGGGAAACAAACACAGCCAAGACCTCTCTCTCTCTCTCTAAAACTAAAAGGGGAGAGACTGTGAGAGAGATGAGTCCCATGGCAGAAACTACCAGTGGTGGTGGCATGAAATGGGAATTTGTTGCAAAGCCACACAGAAAAAAGGAATATGAATATTGAATGAACAAATTGTGTACAAATCACACTTTTGTTACTTGGAGAGGAAAAAATGTTTCTTCCATTTCCTTTCTGCACGTGATGTGATCAATGTTTGTGCTTGGTAAATCAAATATTGTTCTGAAAAATATATATATTGAAAGTTCTTGTGCACTTGTTTGTTTTAGCACAAAAGAATTCTCCACTTTTCACATTAATTTCCGTTGTCTTTTAGTACAAAAATGAACAACCTTTGTTGCTACATTGCCTTTAGAATTTTTGAATAGTTGTAGTCATGTAAAATTAACAAAATTAAAATTTAAGATTCAAAGCAAAATCATAAGTTTACATGACATTGAGTATTAAGAGAATACATTTGTACAAGCAATTTTGTACTAATACATGTACGATTGTTCAAAAATTACCGAACCAATTTGAAAAATTGATTTAATTTTGGTCCACAAATATAGAGTTAATAAAAAATTGACCAAGAATCGGTCGATTTGAACATGTATTTCATTTGAACTACCGATACTTATTAGTTTAACTTAAAAATATTGGATCAACAAAAAAATATGTCAAAATCGATGCAAAATGTAAAATGAATACCATGTAATTCGATTAAAAAATTTGACCAAGTTACAACTGGACCGATTTTTCATGGTTTGATTTTTATATTTTATAGTCAAATTAATTGATTCAATTCGATTTAAATACTAACGGTGAACAATCCTAATTACATTATTTCTTACTAAAAACTAGGTGTGGAATTGATTAATTTTGAACTAAAAATAAATAGGCAATTAGTGTATAGGAATTATGAAATATACTTATTGTTGTTGACTATTAAACTAGAGTATGTAGATGAATATTAAATACGGATAGTTGAAAAGGGATGTAGATTTGTCAAAATTACTAACAATTAAAATATTCCTTGATTTTCTCAATAAAACATAGATAACGTAACGCTTATTAATTTGTCTCTACTTGAAGTTTCATTTCATGGGCGGCTTTAATTTGTCCGAAGCTTTTAATGCTAAAATTAAATATTTGAATAAACACCTATACAACAGCTTTTGCCTTGAAGCTGCTTCCTTTTAATTATATTGTATTTATATTTATCACCAAAATGTTATAATAAATAAAAACAAATTCGCTAAAAAGGTTGAAAAATATATAAAACATCTAAACATATAAAATGTATCATGTAAATTAATAGTGTAGAAGTCTAACCGTTATAGAAAGTAATAAATCATGTGTAAAATTATTAATTTTGTAAAATATGTAATGTAAAGTTACACATTTTACAACTTTGCACTGTATTTTTTTTGGGTTCTTATAATTTTGCAATGCACTTTTACACATGTACAAAGTCTGTTTATATTAAAATATGATCTATAATTAATATAAATAATTGCTTGTCAAAAAATATATAAAAAATAATAATTAGGTACAAAGAGTCCACTACATCAACGATATACGTATACCAACACCTTATAATAATATATCCCTATGATATTTTATTCATACATTTAATTCTTTGTAAATTGAATAAAGGTTAATTATTAAATTGAAGATAGGTAATTGGAGGGTGATGAAAGAAATTTAAGAATAGGGACCACCTTGGATTTGGACTTCCACTAGCCAATGAAATGCGAGTGGGAGCGATTCAGATACTGTTGGTGGAGCGCGTGGAAGCGCGTGTCCTGAAATGGCCTAGCTAGTGGAGAGCCCATAGCTAATATCCACCTTTTTTTTTTTTCTTTTTGATTAATTTTTTGTTAAAGAAGTTCAAATAAAGAGAGTACTAGAAAAAAGAAAGGAAAAAAAGGGATGTTGTCATGTTGATATCGTAGTTGCATCCCCAAATGGATCAAAACTAAACCTTTATCGACGTTGCAGATTGCTTTCATGATCAACGAAGAATTTAAATGTATTCGGCTACAAATCACGTTAGATTGTGAATGTTTAAATTGACTAACGGGTGTTCATCATTATACTATGCAACACGTGTGAAACAAATTTACATCATGTTCATTATGTGTTTATTTCGTGTACGTAATGGTATTATAAAAAATTTATACAATATTCATCATGTGTTTATACCGTGTTCACATCTGTTTATACCATATGTATATAGTGTTTATACCAGATTTAAACCAAACTGTATCCGTGTGTGCACTCATTTATATAAATTCTAATCTGTTTATATCATGTTCATACTCTGTTTATACCACTCTTTATCGTATGTGTACCATGTGTACACGGTTCATACAGTTCAAAATCAGTTTATATCTCGTTCGCATTATGCCTATACCATGTGTATATCGTTTTTATACCAAGTTATTATGTGGGTAAATTATTTTCACACAAGTTACAATGTGTTTACACTAGATACCGTGAAAATGAAGGAATTGCTCTCACTTATGCGAAGACGCTCACTAGTGTGACGTAACGCGTTGGTGTAATTTCGGCAAATCAAAGACCACGACTCAGGTTTAGACAATTTGTATAGGAGGGTTGGTTTGTATTTGATTTCATCTCTAATATCCACCTCGTTTTTCTTTCTTCTTAATGAAAATTTTGTTATTGGAGCTAAAATAAAAAGGGTACTAGAAAAGGGAATGAAAAAAAACTACATTAATATCATAGTTGAATTTCCAAATGAATCAAAACTAAAGCTTTACCTACGTATTATATTGCTTTCATGATAATGAAGAGTTTCATATACTTAATTCTTTAATCCGACGACTTGTATTATATTGAAAATGGTTCATCTATTTATTTGTGTTGGGGAAGAATAATCATATATGTATTTTTTATTTTTCTAAAATAATTTTTTTTAAATATTTGTTAAATTCACAAGCTTAAAAGAATAATAAAATATCAATGATGTCATATGCATTTGTATAAATTATTATAGATTTTGATTATTTTTTAAAATACACATAAATTCTCCTCAATCAGTCTCAATTTAATTTAAACCGTTCAATTATATTTTAAATTCAATATTTTGGACGGAAATTTTTAGAACACCAAACAAGGTTGTTTTGAGTGATATCAATCCACAATTCTCGTATTTTAATGGAATAGTCTCACAAAAGAGTAAATGACTTGACACATTTATCAACTAATTACACTTACTATTTTTTTTTTGTCCTGAGAGGTGTGTTTTAATTTGAAATGCAAAAAAATAAATACCTTGACCTTCTTTGTCCTTTCTCCTCTCCGCACCCTTAAAACTCTTATTTACCATACATGTATAGGAAAATATTTAGTGACATAATATAGTACAGTTGCAAAGCCAAATTGTGAGAAAATTGAGACACGAAAATAAGGATTTCTGATGGAATCATATTTGTCTCCTTTGAATTTCCAATCAACCCAATTCGTGTGTAAAGAAAGAATATTGTGAATATTCAACTTGTTTAATCAATCTGAAATGTTACATATTTATACAAGAATAAACGATAGCTGAAAGGACTAAAGGAGGCCTAGGAAGATGCAAAGACTCCTAGAGAGGTGTAAAGCCTCTTAGAGATGTGTAAAGCCTCAAGAGAGGTGGTGCAACCTCCAATACTCCCCCTCAAGTTGGAGCATGAATCGTGAAAATGCCCAATTTGTCGAGTAAGTTCACGATAACAGCAACATGTATGCAGACTTTGGATTCATGGTGTCTTGTGCTCTTCGACTTTGGCTCTTTGGCATCTTGCGCTGTTAAACACTAGCTCTTTGACTTCTTCTTTATGGCGTCTTGCGCTCTACGGTTATGATTTTTTCGAGTGGCTCGTGGAGTTGTTCCCGATCAAGTTCACTACGATGGTGCAAATTGTTGTACGAGTTTCAAGTTGAGGAGTAGCTCATGGAGCCGGTCTTGGGCAAGATTTAAGCTTTCCACAAAAAAAACTTCAAAATATATTATTATTGTCACGCCCCAAATTTGGCATCAACCAAACCCGGGACGCGAACAAGGAATCAGG
>JAYMTS010000333.1:0-11538 GCA_036898005.1 Geranium phaeum
TAAGTAAATATAACACAACAAATATAAATTTAACAACTAAAATAAATTTAGTAGAAATTTAAAATTATGATTAGCTGAGCTAATCGTGCCGATAACATGTTGTGAAAATTATATGTTAACGAGGTTGGGTTAATTAGCAATTAATGAAATTAAATTAAATCAAAACTTGAAAAAATAAAACAAGACAAATATGAAAGAAAAAGAGGAGAAGCAGCAAAATCTGGAGCAAGAAAAATATTGTGTGTTTTCTTTTTCACAATACATCAATTTATAGGAAAAAAAATTGTAGTTTTCAAGATAGTCTTGATATATGTCACTACATCATGATGAGTGACACTATTTTTTATGACAACTGTTGGTATTTACACCCAATGTAGAATGCTCACTTTGAAGTAAATTCGACAGTTCATTTATTAGAATCATTAAAAATGATAAGAAACACATATGATCATTACATTTATTCGTTCCTTATACTAAATAGTCACATAACACTAAGCTTTGCAAGGTGGAAGCGGAGAGCCACAGAGACAATCATTTCCAACAAAAGCACTCGCCGGAAAGTTGGTCGCCGGAATTTTCCCGCACAAGTGATTGTAGCTCACATTGAAGCTCTTTATCCTCGCGGCCGCCTTGGGAACATACCCGTACGCCAAGTTCCTCGATACATCCATAACCTTCATAAGCTTCGGAATCTTGAGCCTCCCCATATTGAACCTCAACTTGTTCCCCGAAGCCCTAAACTCTTGCAAGAACTCGCTCGCATTGAACAAGATCGCCGGGCTCCCAAATATCTCGTTCTCGGAGATGTCCACATAATAAAGAAACACCGAGTTCAGATTCACCGGCTTCCAATCCTCGAGGCTCGACTTGATCCCGCATTTCGCGAGCCCCACGCGGTTCAACGAGAATGCGGATGTGATCCATTCGGGTATGGCCCCGAGATGGAAATTGTTGTATGACAAGTCAACCGTCGATATGCTCTCGTTGTAGAGCGTCGGGAACGGGTCCACGAGGTTGTTATGCGACACGTTGAAGGTGGAGAGCCGGGACATGTTCCCTAAACTCGCGGGAACTCGCCCTGAGAGGCGGTTCCCTGACAACTCGATCACCTGGAGGGTCTGCAGGTCCCTCCAGGTGGTCGGGATTTGACCCGTGAGGTCGTTGTGGCTTGCCTTAAACCCCAATAAGTCCTTAGGGAGATAAGGCGGGACGGAGCCGGAGAGTTTGTTGTGGGAAAGTGATATGGACTCCATCTTGGTGAGTGTGTGGAAAAAATCAGGTATTGAACCGGAGATTTGGTTATGTTCGAGGTTGAGTACAGCCAGTTTCTTGAGGTTCTTGATTCCCCGAGGAATCGGGCCGGAGAGGAGGTTGTCGCCGAGGAGGAGGACGGTCAAGTTAGTGAGTTTTGAGATGGAGTCAGGGATCGAACCTTGGAGCCGGTTTCCCATGAGAAGCAACTGGTCGAGCCGGATTAG
This sequence comes from Geranium phaeum, assembly GCA_036898005.1. Taxonomy (NCBI): domain Eukaryota; kingdom Viridiplantae; phylum Streptophyta; class Magnoliopsida; order Geraniales; family Geraniaceae; genus Geranium; species Geranium phaeum. The sequence continues at coordinate 1,479 of JAYMTS010000333.1, forward strand.
GTTTCCTATATCCCTCGGGATCGAACCGGAGAGCTTGCTGTTCTCAATGTACACTTCTTTGAGGCGTATTAGCTGGACGATCGAGTCCGGGATCGGACCGGAGAGGTTCCCGAGGTTTTGGAGGCTTAGGGTTGTTAAGAATTCGAGTTTGGAGATGGAGGGGGAGATTGAACCGGACAGGTAGGCGTTTTTTAGACCGGTTGAGCCGGAGAGGGCGAGCTGGTCGACCCGGTTACTCGAGTTGGAGCAGGTCACGCCCGCCCACGAGCAGCAGTCGGTTTTGGGCTTCCAAGAGGAGAGCATGCCCGACGGGTCGTGGGTTATACCCGACTTGAAACCCAATAGGCCTTGCTGGTCGTCCACGTGGCATGATCTTGCTGATGATGCAAGTAATGGAGAGTGAAGCAATGTGGCAGAGAAAAAGAGGATATGGAGAAAAAGAGAGGGATTCATGATATTGATTTTTAATGAGATCAAATGAGGTTTGGTTGGATTGAGAATAAATGATTTGGAGGAGCTTTTTTTATAGAGAAATAAATGTAGAGAGAGATAAATACAAGTTTTTTCTATGGATCACATTGTTGGCCACAACTTAACAAAAGCTTGTGTTAGGAAATAAGTAAGAATAGTGTTTTTCAAGCTTGTCTTTTCCTACTATTACAAAATAGACTATTTGGGAGCAAAATGAGTGCTTGCAAAATGTAATCACATAGTGAACACTATTTGCAACTAGTTTGCAAGTAACCCATCTCCTCACATATGTTGGCTCCACTAAAAAAAGTTGGCTGTATCTATTCACTGTACGCGTGTCACATGGTCTACGATCAATTAGGGGCTTAAGCTTCTTCTCACATGTTTTATGGTGGAAAAATAATTTAGTGGGATTTAAACTTTGCTAACAACTTGGTCGCAGATTACTTGCATATATATGTACAAAAGCCTTGGTCGTTATTTGCTCGCCACTAAATGAAAAATGCAAGTCCTTTAATTGCTAGAGAATATTAAATTGTTTTCTGAATATATTTGCCACATTTCAGTTTTATATTTGCAATTTTAAATAATATATCATATCTTGAATTATTTTACATTTTAAAACTCAAATCAAAATTCAGAATGATAAATAGTAAATCAGACAAATATTACATATATTTAAGAATGTAAACGGTTAGATATATATTGTTTATATATCTGATCAACAAAAGTTTGAGTTGTGTTAGTATGATTTGTAGTCACAACAAATAATGGTTAGACATTAATATATATTCATTGATGGGAAGAAAATTATTTTATGGAAAAACATACAAATAATACACCATAAATATGATGCATTTTTATTTCTTCGATGTATGAGTTAGATTGTTCATATGGAAGATTCCAATTTGATGAATATTTGAGGAAAATGAATTTCGTTGATATTTTTTATGCAATATAACTATGGTTATGAAATGGTAACTGCTGGATTAGGTGTGGACATTTATAGATTAAAAATAATAGTCCAGTTGCAAGAACAGTGTGGACATTTTTCATGCTAGGGGAACTTGCAAGCAATATAACTAGTTGAAAGTTGCTTGCATTTTTACGAGCAATGAGGTTGGTCACAACTCACATGTGTCGGTGATTTGCGAGAAAATGAGTTGCTCACACGTGCCGTGCGAGCACTTTTCATGGAGGGTAAATTGCTTGCCATCTCTTACAAGGAATTATTTTGTTCACAAGTCTTAGAAGCCAAAGTGATACCATTGTTTTTGTACACTCTGGTAGTAATCTCTTACATATTTTATGGTGCGGAGAATTTGCAAGGTGGTTTCCCTCAACTTTTCTGAAGAGGTTGTGAGCAGATTGCTGTTCTACAAGATATGCGAGTAATTTGTGATTAAAATAGCTTCTTTGTTAAGGTTGTTAAAAATTAATAGAATGGCCATGAGTCAGGTTCTAAGCAATGTTCTCATACCTGAAGATAAAAATTAACCAATAGAATAAAGACTTCAATTTGTCTAAAATTCATCTTTTAATGCATGACCACTGACACTTTAAAATCCGTTTGAATTGGTTCTTGAGTTGATTCTTAAATAAAACATATTAAGAAGTTTTACATCACTCCTACAAGGGTGTCATTTTCTTTCTTTTTTCTCCTTTTTGATTTTGATTTTGATTTACAGACTTTTCTTCTTCGCTGGCACAAACACTAATCACTACTTACTGCGTTGTCCCTGCCATTGTTGCACTCCGACTTTGACAACCCCACAAGGTAAGTTTCTCACCCAGTTATTGCATATTTATTGGTAATTTGTCTTCATTATTTCCATCAGGGTGAATGTAGGAGCTCCAGATTAGCAATATTGCTATATTACCTTAATCTGCGATGAACATTTTGTTATCTTATTTTTGGATACATCTTTCTTATTGATCAACAACCTAATGCCATTCTAATGACGGTCTTTCTAAAAGTTCATTTAATTTTTAATATTGTATTGGAATTAGTTATGTCAATTTAAGCAGCTACTACTTTCTTTTGTTTCTTTAAAATGCTAAATTGCTTTCTATAGCGCATAGTAACTGAAATTGACTTTTTCTGATAGAAAATGTTAGAAATTACAAGTTAAAACACAAACTTTCATAGAATTAGAGTTGAAATGTAGGGTTCCTCAAGTGGCGTCGTAAATTCCATATTATTCAAGCTGACCCTAATGTCTTGCATCTCTATCTATAAATACCCAACACAAAAGACCCTATCGACCTCGCCCGAGCATCTTACCACCATCCACACTGCGCTTTTGGGACCATAATGCTCGTAGAAGATGACGACAAGCCGCCAACAGCTATGAGATTAAATTAAATGGCAATGTATTTACTGTAAGGAGCACTACAGATAAGCGCGACACACAACCTTAGTTGATAAGTCATGGCCCTCAAATAACTCTCTAAACACTGATTCACCCTCTTAGTTTGTCCATCAAACTAAGGATGGTATGCAATTAAACAACCTAAACAATTCTTGCCAGAATTTTCCCACAAAAAACTTGTCTCTTGTCAGATACAATATTCTCTGCTATCCCATGAAACTTGAAAATGTTGTCGAAGAAGACTTAGCTATCATATTTGGTGTACCTGTCAAGTGTCAACAATCTCCAACATACTGTCTACACCTCCAGATTTGGGAAGACCTTCAACATAATCCCAGGATATCTCCCTCCAGGGTTGAGAGGGAAAGGGAAGAGGTTGTAGAACTCAGGATATGCATTTTCTGATTTGCATCTTTGACATGCTTCACATTCAGTCACAAATTTATAAATCTCCTTGTTCAAACTTGGGCAGAAAAAATAGCTTTTAACCTTCTCTATAGTTACCATAATTCACGAGTGGCCTCCAATCTCTGAGTTGTGCAAAGTCTCCAATACCTTTTGCCTTATGCCCTTATCATGTTGCTTCTCCCTAAATAAACCTTCCATCCAACTAGAATCTTCCTTGTTGCAGAGCATAGCCTTGTAGTGCATGGGGTGTTATGGCTAGTTGAATCAGGATGTAATCCCAAATGCCTTTCATAACTTTCTAGAACTTCCCCATCCCCTTTATCCATGATGGAACTCTAAAAGTAGTCTCATTTTATTATGCTTGAGGTAACCTTGAGAGAGCATATTCAATTTTGTAAGATAGTCCCATTAACTTGGCCAACCACTTGTGCTGAAATGATGTGGTGAGTCTCAGTTCAAGTAAGAACTCAAAATCTGATGATCTGTCCTTATTTTAAAATGACTCACTTGAACAATTCATTCTCATAGATGGATAATCCCATGTTATTAATTCCCAAAGCCTTGCTCATATAGGCTATAGGGCTGGCTGCCTTCTTGCATGAGAACACCCCAATACCCTTTTCACAAGCATCAGTTTTAATAATGAAGGGTTGTTTGAAATCTGGTAATCTCAACAAAAGAGTTGTAGTCATGGCCTCTTCAGTTCTTGAAATCCTTCATCAGGTTCTTTACTCCATTGAAAAGTTCTTGTTGACCAAATTAGTGAGGGGTCTGGCTATCACCCCATAGTGATTGATAAACCTTCTATAGTTACCCATAAGACTAAGAAAACCCCTCAATGATTTCAGATTCTTGAGTTCTGGTCATTCCACCATTGCTTCAATCTCCTGTGGATCAGTAGCAACTCCAATCTGGTACTCAACCTGTTTCATCCCAAAGTTACACTTGCTGAACTTCATGTGTAGCTCGTCTCCATTTCCTTGAGTCTCTCTAAAGCCAGTCCCAAGTGCTTCAATTGTTCTCCCAATATGCATTGTAAATCTAAATATCATAAAAAAGACGAGCAATTTTCCTCAGATAATCTTGTAAGACATGATTCAGAAGACTCTGCAATGTTGCTGGAGTATTTGTAAACCCAAAAGGCATAACTTTTAACTCATAATGGCCTCAATGGGTTGTGAATGTAATTTTCTCCTCCTCTCTAGGCTTGATTTTAATTTCATGGTAACTAGCTCTTAAGTCTAACTTGGTATAAAATTTGCTCTCATGTAACTCATCAATTAGCTCTTCAATGGTGGGAATTGAAAATTTGTCTTTGATTATGATCTCATTGAGCTTCTTGTAGTCTACACTTAATCTCCAACTCCCATCTTTTTTCTTAATCACTAGGATGGTAAATGAATAGGGACCATGGCTCATCTATCTTACACAAAATTGCAAAATTTATTGCGCTAGCCTCTCAATTTAATTCTTCAGCATGAAACTGTACTTACATGAGCTTAAGGAAGGAGCTTGTCATGATCACGTTCCCTGTTAGGAGTCCATCCATTAGATGTTTACAACAACATTTTCAAATTCAAATTGTTAGTCAGGCTTTATCTTTAGTTGAGATTTTTATTTGTATTTCAGTTATTAGATTTGGGTTGTTAAATTAATCATGCGGATTAGTTTGGAGTCTCATGTTGTATATACCCGATACACAATCAATAATCGAATATATTTATAAAAAAATGAATATCTTGAGATTAGAGTTCTCTCTGAATGAACTTGAGATCTGGTGTTCTCTCTAAATAAATGCTCATGATTGAGAGCTCTCTCGTTAATTGAGCTCTCACCGTATCTATCAAACTAGCCCATAACCCGATCCAAAGCCTGGACTGTATCATTCCCTAACCGGCGGCAAGCTTTTAGGCTCACCAGATAACTCCATGTGTTTTTCTAGGATCTCTTGTATTTCAGGTTTTATCTTTGACAGTTTTGTGATATGGTACAACATTCCATAGATTCTTACTCCACCTTTCTGTCTCTGTACTGATTTTTATTTTAGGGAAATCTTTGTACTGATTTGAGTTGAGCCAACTTGACAATAACTGAAACTCTATTCTCTGTAATCCTCAACTTCTTCCCTTTAACTATCATAGTTATCATCCTTTTTCTTATAGCAGAAAGAGATGGGCTTAACTGTCGATAACCAGTCAACTCCCAAAATCATGTCAGCATCTCCAATTTCCATTACTAGAAACTCCCAGGTAAATAGGACTCCTTCTGTCTTCCAAGTAGGGAGGGCAAAGAAATCTGAACCCGATGAACTTGTTCTGTCTCCGACCTGCAACCATACCATTTTAAAAAACTAATTTATATATATTAATAATTTTTAATATTATAAAATTAATTATATAAATTAATATATAAATATTAATATGGTATATGGTTAACTTAACAATTTTCGGGTTGGGATTTGGAGAAAACTAGTACCCGATGGGTTTTCTGCGGGTTGGGAATCCGTTTGAAGCCAACCAGTTTGGGTAGGGGTTTCGCTAAGCCCGACTCGTTGCCGTTCCTACTTCCAAGAGTTTTGCATCTAGATTCACATTAATTTTCCTCCATTCCCCATTTTTACCAAGGTTGCTTTTGCCTTGAACTCCTTGACTCCCAATACTTAAGCAATCTTGATATCCATAAATGACACGGTGGCTCCAGTTTCCTTTCGTCATACTTTTACGGAATCACTGCTCTGATATCACAGTAATGTATAGTAACTAAAATTGACCTTTACTTGTAGAAATGGTGGAAATTACAAGATAAAAGAAATGACAACTTTCATAGAATTACAGAGTGAAAATGTACGGTTCCTCAAGAGGTGTAAATTTCACAATATTCAAGCTAACCCTAATGTCCTGCATCTCTATCTATAATTACCCAACACAAAAGACCCAATTGACCTCGCCGAGCACCGTACCACCATCCACGTTCTCTGCACTTCTTGGACCACTCTACTCGTAGAAAATGACGACAAGTCACCAGCAGCTATAAACTGCAATCAAACAACGGCGTATTTGAAATATGGAGCGCTACGGATAGCGCAGCACGTGGCCTTGCTCACTTACTCAAACGTAACATTTTGGTCTGTGTTTTCTGCCCCACCAGTCATGACTAAAATTTAAAGTTAATTTTCTCTTGAAGCTTTGACTTTGTGACACTTTCTTTTGTTTCTTTAAAATGCCAAACTGATTGGATATATAAGTTGATGGAGTTAAAGTGAAATGGCAAAAATGCATGACAAGATTTTTCTCAAACTTTTTCTTGATTCGTCTCATCTCAATTTTTTCTGCAGCTAAAAATTTCTAAAATTGATAATGTGGTCAATTATCCGGATATGTGCATCGAATTCTATGGCTACTAACCCGTAGTGCTCTCTGACTTCTATCTCATCTGCTCTTCTCTTGTTTTGAATTATCTTGCGTGTTTTCTCTTTCTTGATCTGAATACGTTTTGTATCTTAAGGTATTGCTCTTTTTTCGAGATTTCGCCCTCTCTACTATTAATATATTTTTCTTTTTGCTGAAAACAAAGATACAATTTATATTATCTTTAACCAGCATGCCTTTTATAAACATGTATGACATTCAAATTCTCCATGTTCCTGGGCTGAATCACATATAAGATATTTAGCATGCTGGGTTCCAGGCTTGTTTTGAACTGTCTTCTGTTACTTTGTTGCAGGAAATCATCACTTGATTTGGAATGGAGTTGAATGCCATTAAAGATGCATTCGACCGCGTGGCTAAGAAGCAGAAATTATCATCATCAAAATCCCAGGAAGTAGTTGATCAAGTTGGCCGTGAAATTGAGCATGCATTGGCAAAGATTCTGTCCTTTAACGATCCAATCTCACCTGCTGAGCAGAAATCTATTCTCTTGGAGCTTAAAAGCAAGCTCAGCATCATTGCCCCTCACAACCAGTTAGAAGGTTCACAGAAGGAACTACATGTAACCCTTAGCAAGTACTCAAAAGTACTTGAAAAATCCTTCAATCCCGATATATCGAAGGCATACAGAAACGTTGAATTTGACTTTCACACAGTAAATCAGATCGTTGCAAGTCACTTTTACAGGCAAGGGTTGTTTGATCATGGAGACTGCTTAATTCATGAAGCTGGAGAACCAGAGGCAACTGAGTTAAAATCACAGTTTTTAATAATGTATCAAATACTTGATGCCATGAAGGTTAAAAACCTTGAACCTGCTCTCAGTTGGGTATCTAGCAACAGTGAGAGGCTCAAGCAAAATGGTTCAAATCTTGAAATGAATATTCACCGACTGCAGTTTGTGGAGATTTTGCAGAAAGGAAACCGAGATGATGAACTCCAGTATGCGAGGACTTACTTTACCCCTTTTGCTGAGCTCCACATGGGTGAGATCCAGAAGCTCATGGGTTGCCTCTTGTGGGCAGGAAGGCTTGAAAGTTCTCCTTATTCAGGTTTATTGGCTCTGACTCATTGGGAGAAATTAATCGAAGAGCTAACACGACAGTTTTGCAGCCTCTTAGGGAAATCGCATGACAGCCCATTGAGTGTGGCTGTCGCGGCAGGGATTGAAGGACTGCCAACTCTGTTGAAGCTGGCAAATGTTATGGCAGCAAAAAAACAGGAGTGGCAGACAATGAAACAGTTGCCAGTGCCACTAGATTTGGGGAAGGAATTCCAGTTCCATTCAATATTTGTTTGCCCCGTTAGTAGGGATCAAGGCAGTGACGAGAATCCGCCGATGCTGATGCCATGTGGCCATGTTCTCTGCAAGCAATCAATCATGAAGCTGTCTAAAAGCAGTACACGAACATTTAAGTGTCCATACTGCCCGGCGGAGGCTTCTGTAGCCCAATGCAAGCAGCTATATTTCTGAAGTAAGTTGTATTGGTTTCTCCTCCCCTTTGTCAATCTATCTATTGGGGACTGCTTTTATGGAAATTGTGCTGTGGCATTTGTTGCTTGTGATATTATGAGCACATTGTATTTTCAGGGTTTCTAGTTTGTATATAGACAATGCATCCCAGGTCCATGTTTTAATCCATAGAATTTGCTTAAAATTAACTAAGGCTTCATTCTTGTGTTTGCACTTAAGCTATGTAGGAGGGTGGCATGAATTATTTCAGGTAAAATTTGCTTTGGAGCCATTATGAAGTGTGTCAAGCTATTGAAACTTAATCCTATTACACAAGTCTAAGGTAAATTTTCGAACTTGCATTAGACGAAATTGAATCCGAGTTTGTAGATTGTGTGAAAGAATGTCTGTGTCTAGTTGATTGTTGTTTCCTTAAGACAATATTGCTTCTTCTATGGCACTTGAAGAGCTATTGAGCAGTTGTCTCTCAAGATAAAATGAACTTACATCACTAACGAGTGATGTGAATAGTGGAGACTGACAAATTAACGATTGATATGTATTTAAGGAATGGAGAAAAGATGTTAGGAAGAATGAATTTCTTATTTGATTTCAATCTTTTAAATAGAAGAGTTAACACAGCTTTGAACAGATGCATCAGTTAGTAACATGTCTCTTTTAAAAAAGTTCTAACCCTTCAGCTAAAAAGTAATTCGAATTAAAGCCAAAGTCAATGAATGGTTGGAATGAATAGATGATCTATTGAATAGAAAAATAGCATGAGTTCAATAATGGTTGGAATGAATAGATGCATCTGTTGAATAGAAAAATCGTATCATACATTGAATATGCATCTTAACATGGTGTTATCACATTTTCAACCGTTGTGACTCTAGCATTGGGGTAGATCTTCAACTGGAAGTCTGGAACCCATAAATATCTTTTTCCAAGTTTATGATGGAATAGATAATGATTGTAAAATTTTCATCCTTTCACCTCTAGAAAGTATTACATTCTTGGACATACGTATAAACGCCTTGATTAATGCTTGACCAAGTGAAATGAGATTTAATTGTTTTGGTTGTTGCATTAATCCGTAATAGCATGGGTAGAATTGAAATGAGATTTAATTGTTTTGGTTTTTGCATTCATCCTGTAATAGCATGGGTAGGGTAGAATTGTGCATAGATTCCAATCTTTTTAACCTGGTACTATTAGCTTCTCTTAGGTAGATTTCATTGTTTTTGTCATCAACATACCTTGTTTCATCTCATACCCAGACATACAATGTTGTGCCAATACTACATACCACCTTCAATAATAAGTATACTTGTTGACAATCTTTGAAATTTAATCGTGTATTCGATGATTTAATTCAGGTAGAAGATTCTGTATATAGTACTAGGGTTACATAGAATAAGAAAAGGAACCTGTATATGTAAATAAAAAAGAATTCTAACGACATTAAGAAATAAGAATCCTAATGATTTTAGGGATTTGACACTCTTCTCAATTGATGTGAGTTGATCAACCAATATTAATTTGCCTTCAGGAAACTTATGCATGTGTCGCGAGAGAGCTTTAGTGAAAATGTCTGCTATTTGAAGATTTGAGGGAGCATGAGGAAGTGTCAACAACCGAGAATCATGTGTTGCGGATAAAGTGACAGTCAACATGCTTGGTGGGCTGGGCTTATGATAGACATGATTAGTTGTGATATGAATGACACTTTTATTATTAATATTAGGGGTGAGTAGAAATGTCCGGTCAACTCGGCCCAACCCGTAACCCGGCCCAACCCGGAGTGACCCGGGTTGAGAACGGGCACCAAATAGGTTGTCCGGTCGGGCTATAGACATGAAGTGGGTTGTCCGGACCAACCCGGGTTAATAAAACAATGACCATTTTTTATATTTCTTAGTCTACTT
>JAYMTS010000334.1:0-11530 GCA_036898005.1 Geranium phaeum
GTTGTTGCACGCCGGCAACCCTCTAGTCCCAGACCACCACCACCAGCAGAGAAGGCTCAGCCACCGCAAAGCCGCCCCCGAGATGACCTTCAAACTAGATCTTGGCTGATTCAGATACGGTTTTAGCAACCCAAAACCGTGCCGAGGCTCCACCGCGAGACGCCGGCTCCCTTTCTCACAACTGAAAATAGAGAATGGTTATTGGTGCGATGAAGCAGGAGCCCAAGGTAGAGAAGAAATGGGTTTAAGCGAAGGGGGGAGACGAAGCGTTAGATAGGAAATGAAGAATAAAGGTTATTGGGCCAGGAGTAGAGCCCAAATTTACTTGGTCATTCATTGAAATCAGTTAGAGAGAGTAACGTTCTCTTCCTAATCCACCTGTGCCACGTCCTACCATTACGTACCAAATTAACCAAAGGTGACAACCGAACGAACCGACTCTATCACATAACATCACATCACCCCACACTCTCTTGTTGTTGTTGTATGATTGTATCTATCTGGTTGTTGTTGTTGTTGGGGGTGTAAGCAACATGAACGCTCAAGGTCTGGTGGCTTCTGCGGCCATAAACATAGGGCTGGCCATAATCATCCTGACGCTATTCTCGATCCTGAAGAAGCAGCATTCCAACGCCGTGATCTACTACGCACGGAGGCTGTCACTCCCTCAGGCGGAGGAGAGAGAGGTGAGGTTCCACAGAGGATTCACACTCCTCCGCTTCCTCCCATCCATCGCATGGATCCCACGCGCCTTCCGAGTGTCCGAGGACCAGATCCTCCGCACCGCCGGCCTCGACGCCCTCGTCTCCGTCAGGCTCTTCAGGTTCGGTATCAACTTCTTTGTCGTCGCCTCTATTATTGGCTTGGTGGTACTTGTTCCCGTTAACTATGCTGCCCAGGGTGAGCCTTCCAATAAGCCATATTGTTCCATGGATTCTTTTACAATATCTAATGTTCGTGAGGGATCCAACAGGTAAACAATAATTAATTAATACACCCTTAATTGCATTTGCATGCATTTCTAGTCTTCTTCAGTAAATATCATCCATCCCTTAATTAATTACTGCATGCATATGCATATGCAGGCTTTGGGTTCACTTTGCTTGCTTGTGGGTTATATCTCTCTATGGACTCTACCTACTATACAGGGTAATTTGTATCCTCTTTTCACCTTCTCATATTAATCTCCATCTAGTAACAATGAAATGAGATGCAGTTGAATTTCTCAAATATGCCAACAAATTTGACAACTTAACAGGTTGTAATAAGAACATAAATTAGGGTAACCTGAAAACCATTAAGAAGATTGATGCTTTGTTGCATTGCATGCGTTTATTCTCCATATTATGGGTTATATATCATGCTTATTAAAATAAATTACCCAATCTTCTTGTTAAGGAAGATTTCTAAGAGATTTCATTGCTTCGTATGAATCTCATGAACATGTACAGAAGGGGTCGGGTCAGCTATTGTCTCAATATGTTGCATCTTTTTGTCCCCTGTCTTTGACATTCAGATAGGTTGACGTAACAGGTGATTTCCTGCGCCATTTCATATCCAGGAATACAGTGAGATATTGGCGAAAAGGATTCAACAGTTACAAAAGCTTAGACACCGACCAGATCAGCTGACTATTCTGGTTCGAGGTATTCCGCTCTGCAAGGAGCACAAGGCTCGTGGGTGTTATGTCGATCACTTTTTTTCTAAACACCATCCTCACACCTATCAATCTTATCAAATGTTATATGATGGAAAAGATATTGAGGATTTGGTGGTAAGTATCTGACAGGTTAGAGTGGGAACTCTCTTGCATGCTCTGTATTATCTATTTAGTAGCAACCCTTTTAACTATTTTTCATTAGATGTTCACATCAATGGATAAATGTCAATGCCGGTCGATTTGGGTCAGGCTGCAATGTCTAGGTTGTGGATTTTCCCGCTTTTTTCAAAAGTCCTTTTCCTGTGACTATCTGCGTGAAAATGTTAAAATATTTCAGGATTTTTTTTTCTTTCATATTAGGTTTGCTTGTATGAATTACATGAATGTTGGCACATTATGATTCATGAACCTCCACTTATTACATGTAGAACCAGGCCAGAGATATTGCAAGAAAGATTAAGGAGTTAAAAGAAAGGTCCACAAATAAGAAGCCCAACAGAGAATCACTACTCCTATCAGATGCACCTAGAGAAGTAGTTAAGCAAGTAACAGTTCTTCAAGAAAAGCTTCAAGAAGTTAATGATAAGTTGCAGCTGCTGAAGAGCAATAATGTGCTACAACATAAGGTAATTTTTCCTAGTCGTTTTGCTTGCATTGTACATAAAACTAGAAAACTATGTATTGAAGTTGATGAGATAATTGCTTATTCCCTAGCATATAATCACTAAATGTATGGTTATTGTTATAATATTTATGAGTAAGAATTTTGTTAAACTAATTTAATATGTCTTGTTGCCTTTCTTGGACTATTTCCTGTTTAAAATTAATCTCATGTAAATATCATGAAATCTAATTTTCTTAGGAGTTGCCTGTCGCTTTTGTGATATTCAAGTCCCGATGGGGTGCTGCACTAGCTGCCCAATCTCAACAGCACTCAAATCCACTATTATGGATCACTGAATGGGCTCCAGAACCAAGGGACGTGTCATGGAGGAACTTAGCAATTCCTCTCAGACTTGTGCCCCTTCACAAAATTGCAGTCTTTCTTGTAGCAGCACTTCTTACAATTTTCTTTGCTATCCCAGTTACTGCAGTTCAAGGAATTGCGAAATTTGAAAAATTAAAGAAATGGTTTCCTCCAGCCATGGCAGTGCAGTTGATGTAAGGATTTCTGACCTTGTTTTGATCTATTCAGCTGTTGTGTTTACGCGTGAAATATCTCTTCTTTAACTGTTGAAGACATCTGCTTTTATGGGTTTCTATCAACCTGTACTTATCTTGCATTACTCACTACTGGAGACATTGCTCTCACCTTCCCGGCGAGACATTGATTCAATGTCTCGGCGGGAATTATCTTTCCTGTCGAGGCCTAGCCGGCAAACTCATTCCGCGATTTTTCCGCACATGTCCTGCCGGCTTGCCCTTCCCGGCGGGACCTCTTCCCCTGGCTGGCGGGACTAATGTCCCGCCTGGACTGAGCTGCACACCACCGGTGACTCTGGGCAATGAGATGTAACACAATTTTAAAGTAGATTCGCGAATGATGTAATGGCCAGCCATGGCATCATAATCTGTTAGATCAACTCAGTATTTGCAGTCATGAAATTTGGTTTCTAAGACATTGTCAACAAAAGGTTTGTTACCGTTAAAATGATGGTATTACTTAAATAATGTTTCTATTTTTCTTTGTGCATTGTGATACAGACCAGGACTAAGCTCCATTCTGACAGGATATCTTCCAAGCGCCATTCTAAAAGGATTTATATTCATTGTTCCTTTTGCAATGTATGGATTGGCTAAACTAGCGGGTTGTACCTCAAAGAGTAGGGAGGAGATAAAAGCTTGCAACATGGTCTTCTATTTTCTGGTAGGAAATGTTTTCTTCTTGAGCATGCTGTCAGGATCCTTATTTGATGAAATTGGAGAATCTTTTGCTCATCCTAAGAGTTTTCCAAGTCATCTTGCCGCTGCTGTTTCTGCCCAAGTAAGCCTAATTGAAGTGAATTGATCTTCTAATCTCTTGATTCACTTGTTCATTTTTATTGTAATTTTGTTTTCCAGGCAGACTTCTTTATGACATACATCCTGGTAGATGGTTTGTCAGGGTTCTCCTTAGAAGCTCTTCAGCCTGGCTTACTTATTTGGGATTTCATTAAGTCACATACATACGGTCGGGGAAAGAAGAAAGATCCTTATCTTTTTCCGCTACCCTTCTTCAGAATTATTCCATTTGTCTCACTGTCAGTGCTGATTGGTGTGGTATATGCAGTCGTAGCGCCATTGCTTCTCCCATTTCTTATTGGTTACTTTTGTCTTGGCTATATCGTATACATCAATCAGGTTAATCTTCTCACTGATGGCAATCAGGTTTTTTCTTTTACACAATTAATTCGTTATTGTTACAATTTTGCCTATCCTGTCATTTTTGAGGTGTCAAAAATGCTATTTGGCCCGAGTTTTAGCGACAGGCTCACTATTAACTAGCTAGTATATTATGCAGGCCTAGTTCAATCTATTTATTTGCGTACGTTGTGTACAATGTTGAATTCCACCGCTGGAGAAAGCACTGAAATTTCATTTTGTAGTATACTTGATGAATATCAGGTTTTTGAATTACATGAGCATTTTATATCCTCGTTATTGTAACATCTCAATGTAGGACACATCAAATGTTGTATTAATGGCATCTAATATGAATGATCACCTTGGTTTGCTTAGGAACTCATGTTCCGAGTTACGTAAAAAAAAGGTGTGCTGCTCAACTTTTGAGCAGTGTTGGAAAGTCGATATGGTTGCTGTAGATATTATTATTAGCAAATGGTTTCCGCTACTTTGTACATGAGTAGATGTTTAGGCACTTTCATGATTATTAGTGTTTATGACATTGTGACATGAACAGATTGAAGATGTATATGGAACAAATTACGAGACGTATGGGGAGTTTTGGCCATACATTCATCACTATATAATAGTAGCAATTATTTTGATGCAAATCACTATGATTGGGCTTTTTGGATTGAAGTCAAAAGCAGCAGCTTCCTTTGCTACAATTCCCCTGCTCTTGTTCACTATAATGTTCAATGAATACTGCAAAGTTCGATTTCTTCCTTCATTCCCCCATCTCTCTCTCCAGGTATGAATTTCTTACAGAGCAAAAGAACCCGGGTTGGCATTTGAAGTTTGTTGAATTGTTAAACTAAACTAAACTAGTATTTTATTTTGTATTGGCCAGAATGCAATGGAAAACGACGAGGTTGACAAGAAGAATGGAGATGTAGACATGAACTGTGAGAATGCAGCGAATGCATATTGCGCGCCTTGTTTGCGGGCAGTGAATATAGTGGAGGTGGAGGTGGAGGGATCGGAAGCAGAATCAAGCTCCACGGTGCCATTGGTTCCATCATCATCGTCATTCTTATAATAAATATAATTCCAGCCACAATGTTAACTCTACATGGGAACCACAACAATCGGATTCATATATTGCGTTAACATCATATATATATATATATATATAGAATCAAGTTTCACAATGAATACATATATAGAGCAAGATGATGTTCATTCTTTGTCACAAAAGCAATATTAATTAATGGAATTAATCACAACTTAAGTCAAGTTTTCCATTTAGTAATTAATTTACGGATGTGTGTTCTAGGTTAGGTGGGTATATGTGTTGAGGATTGATGATGCCTTTCTCATTTCATTTGTGCGGTTTTTGAGTAAGAAAAGAAAGGAAAGGTTTATGTAAATGATAGGCCCAAAACGGGTGTAGGCCCATTTTGTAATGGTAATTGACATCCCGAATTGCCACTCATCTCGGAGCCGGAGATGAACATATTAGGTTAGTCGTCGTCACCGACTTCAACCAAACCAATCTATGAAGCTTGTGAGTCTCACTTCTCTCTCTCTCTCTCTCTCTGGTTGATGTTAATTATTGAGTATGCTTATTTGATTTGTGCAGACTTGTTTGAGCAGAGGTGGTGGTTACCATTTCCCACCATGTTACATCCTCAACGTCTGTGGTTTCAGGATCTTACTTGATTGCCCAATTGATCTCTCTTCCCTCACCGTCTTCTCTCCACTTCCTACTCATTCTCACCCTATTCCCAAGACACCCTCTGCTTCTTCTTCTTCAACCCACTCTCCCAAAAGGCAAAAAACCCAAAACTCACTTGATGCCACCAATCTACTCTATGCTGAGCCCTGGTACAAGACTGTCAACACCTTGCACCTCTGGAATCCTTCTTTCATTGACATTGTCTTAATCTCCACCCACATGGGCATGCTTGGCCTGCCCTTTCTCACCCGCCTCAACGGTTTCTCTGCAAAGGTCTCATTTTTCTTTCCCTTTTTCTTTATGCTGACTTGGGTCAGTTGGGATTATGTACAATTGATGAAATTTGGGATTTTTTATTTGACTTCAATATATGTGACTGGAATTTCTGTTTTCTCAAGAGTTTAATGTGTTTATTTTACTCCTACATGCTTAGTGATTTGATTATCCTTCTCTTTTTTACTTGTATTGAATTGGGATACTTAGGGGTTCATTTTTGGGTACTTCGGGGTTCATTTTTCTTAGATGTATGTGACTGAAGCAGCTGCCAGGCTTGGACAGCTTGTGATGGAGGATCTTGTTGCTATGCATATAGAATTCAGGCAATTCTATGGCCCTGAAGAGTCTGGTTTTCCTCATTGGATGAAATGGGAAGAGCTTCAACTCCTTCCGTCTGAACTGAAGGAGATCGCTCTAGGAAAAGACGGGACAGAGCTTGGTGGATGGATGCCATTGTACAGGTAATTTTCATTGTTTTTTCATGAACTGATAGTGGCATATTACATTTTTCTTGGAACACAAACATGCTTTGCATTCGTGTTTTAAGGATGTAATAAGAGATGCTACTCACAGTGCAGCTGATGTGAAGGATTGCTTGGGGAAAGTTCAAACAGTTAAATATGCAGAGGAAGCCTGCTATAATGGGACACTGATTCTAAAAGCATTTAGCTCCGGTTTAGAAATAGGTGCATGCTGCTGGACGATAACGGGTCCAAAAAGAAGTATAGCGTGCATTACTAGCTCTGTATTCGTTTCAGATCATGCAATGAACTTTGATTACCAAAGTCTCCAAGGAAATGATCTGATTTTATATTCTGATTTCTCATCCCTGAATGCCACAGAAGATATGGAGGAGGATGGTAATCATGAGGCTGCAACAATGCTCAGGTAATTTACCTTATATGGAATGTACTAGTGTTCTAAGTGATGTCTTTGGCTGGATGCCTTTTTGAATTTCTTCACTGCTAAACTTTTCTTTACTTTTATTTTCATTCTGATATGACAAAGGTATTTTCCTGACAAACATGTGCAGGGATGGGGAGAGCAAATTGGAAGATCCGACTGAAAGCTTGCTCAGTACTGCTGAGAATCTAGAAGAAAAGGAGAAATTAGCTTTTATGTGCTCCTGTATTGTAGACTCTGTTACAGCTGGAGGTTCAGTCCTCATTTCCATAAGCCAACTTGGAGTTGTTCTACAGCTCTTAGAGCAGATATCATGTTCCCTGGAATCATCAACCTTGAAGGTTAACTATTCTCTCTTAACTTATTTTTTTACACTTTAACCCTTCTGTTAATTGTCAGTTCTTACAAACCATATTAAGCAGATGCTCTGATCTTTTCTAATAGTTGTTTATCTTGCATAGAGTAAATGCTTAATGTACGGCAATTCAGTTCAGGTGTTTAAATTTATGCATGAAAATTTGGCCCCCACAGGGAGAGAAATATCATGTTTCTACTCTATTTCCAATGGTTAGGTATTCAAGTAACCTGAACGACATTTCCATTGGTGGACTACACGTACATATTTCCAATATTTTGTATGAATCAATAGTTTTGTTTGGCTTCCACAATCTGCCTTGTTCGGTGGTATGATCATGCATTAAAAATCGCGTGTGAGCATATTATTCTGAGGAATCTTTGACAAAAATATTGGTATTTGCTATTCAAGGACCGATAATAGTTGCAGCTCTCAGTTGTTGAAAGTACAGAGATTGCATTGCCTTGTGGGGAAAAATGAAACATGAGTGAAACAGGATCTTTAAGTTCATCCTACGATAAGTTGGTCCTTTTTGCTGGAAGAACAAAAAAGCCCATGCTGGTTACTTCGAATTTTTATGTATCTTCTAAATAGAATGCTTCTGAACATAATGAAACTGCCATTCTTGCTTCAGGTTCCTATATATATGATCTCGACTGTAGCAGCAGAGTTATTGGCATATACCAATATAATACCAGAATGGGTATGCAAGCAACGGCAGGAAAAGGTACATGTTATACAAGCTCATTTTCCTGGTCTTCTGATAACTTTTATTCTTACTGTGGTCTGCTCATACCTTTATTTTCTTGTTGGACTACAGCTATTTTCTGGCGAGCCATCTTTTGCACATGTCGAGCTCATAAAAGAGAGGAAGCTTCATCTGTTTCCTGCTGTTCACTCACCTACTCTATTGTAAGATCTATTATTGTATTATATATGTTAGAGATGTATCTCTCTATTGATTTTTTAGTGTAATGCAAAATGTCAACATTTTATAGCTCTGCTTTTGTCTACCTAAGAACTGACTTTTATGTGCATAGGACAAACTGGCAGGAACCATGCATCGTATTTGCACCTCACTGGAGTCTGCGGCTTGGTCCTGCTGTTCACTTGCTTCGACGTTGGTGTGGAGATCAGAACTCTTTACTTATTCTGGAGGTATCTATTTGTTCTATGAATCATCTTAATCCCAACTGTATTGTTGTAGCTAAACCACATAAAGTATTTGAACAGAAAGCTCGTGTGATTGTATAACCGTAGTAAGAATTTTATATCTACAGAGTGGAGTGGATGCCAATCTAGCTCTTTTGCCATTCAAACCAGTGGCCATGAAGGTTCTCCAGTGTTCATTTCTTACTGGACTTAAGTAAGGGTCACTGCTTCTTTTTGACCTCCTCTTTACTTTTCTATGTGCAAGTTTATAATGATACAACTATATGAGCACTTGACAGTGTGTATGAGATTTACAAACAGAAACTGAAAACGTTGAGTATCATACATACACACTTAACAGATACTTGAGATGGTAAGGTGTACAAGTCCAAAACAATATCCATGTTTTGTCTGCCATATTTAGAAGAGAACCTGTAAACGGATCCTTCATGAGTAGAATTGGGAAAGCTTAGGCCTGACGAGGTGCTGCTAATGAGTGACAATGGCTTCCAAGTCAAATTCTTGATGTTGATCTGCATTGTCTTGAAAGAATACACAATTTTATCTGTAGTATGCTTCTTTTGCAGTGAGTCAATACTAAACAGTTGTCTTTTTGTAGGTTGCAGAAAGTTGAACCTTTGCTGAAAATACTGCAACCGAAACTTGTTTTGGTAAATGGTGTTATAGTTATTACATTTCTTAATGCTGCATGAATGTATTATATGGTAATCAGTTGCTTTTCTTCCCCATTTTAATTTCTTCTTTTATATTTATCGTTATAGTTCCCCGAGTTTCTGAGGCAGCAGAGTTTTCCGGATGCTACTCTCCTTCACTACTCTGTGAATGAAACATTGCGCGTACCAAGTGTGAGGGACAGTTCACAAGTAGAAATTGGAAGAGGCTTCCTCAAAAAGTTGAAACGGGAAAACAAGAAAATGGTGAGATTGGAGGGAGAGCTCTTAGTGTTTCAAGGCAAACATAGGTTGCTCCCCAGCAACAAGCAAGCGGACTCCTCAAAAAGCACATTGTTGTTACATTGGGGTTCACCGGATTTGGAAAGGCTCCAGCTCGTCTTGTCGAAAATGGGCATAAATGGATGTGCAGAACAAAACATGAAAGATACCAAATCAGCAAACATTAGTATTTTACATGTCAATGACCCTGGCAAAGCTTTGATACAAGTTGGAGCGACAGGTACCGTCATCAGTGCTGCTGAGGAAAGTCTAGCAGCCCGAATATTTGAAGCTATAGATAGTATTCTGGATGGCATTTGAAATATGGTTACTGCTGCCAATTGTACATTTATTTTCGCTATGTAAAATGGATGGCAAGCAAGAACTGAAACTAAATATTTTGCACAAGTAATATCCCTTTTCTGAAGGAAAAATAGGCCATCACTTGGAATTTATTAAAACCACACCCACACGAGTAGAAACATAGTCCAAGTTGCAAATAGAGAGCAGGTATTGTATTGTATTGTATTGTATTTGCAGAGTGGTCATGCTATCTTAGCACCGAGCAAAGTCATCAAGAAGTCTTTGTAGTCTCCTGATGTATCCCCAACAACTGCATTGTCCAGGCTGCTTTTGTACATGTTAAAATACTCACCTCTTATTTTCATCATGTCCATTTCAGCACGACTCACAATGATTCTGGTCAGTGAGTCCTCATCTGTTCCTAGACCCACAATCGAATCCCTAATCACCTTGGCAAAGTGCTTTTCTGGGGTGTCTATGCACCATACCACTTTCCTCACCAGAGATCCCAGATCACCATCTCCACAACTCTTGATGTCCTGTATTCAAAACTGTCAAATAAGCACTATACAAGAAGAAGCACAAAAAACTGCAGTTCCATTCCATTCAATTACCTCAAAAACAGGACTTCCATACTTCTTGTTGTACCGCTCAAAAGTAAACCGCAGCTGATACACATTCCTAGTACTGAGTATCCAGACAAGCTCATCTTCATCTAGTTGCTTCTTTTCAATGGCTTCACGTAATTTGGCTGCCTCCAGTTCTGCAATGTTAATATCCACCACCTCTCCATCATACCTGTACGAGGTTACTAAACCCACCAGAAGCTGTTCAATAACAAAATGGGAGAGTTATACATTGAACAAGTGCAATCCACTAGAGCTTAGTACATTTGTAAAACAATATACAGTGGATACTAGAACTAAGCCACAAGTTTGAACTCTGACGTGGTTACAGAAAATATTTGAGGAGCTGACAATTAACCCATTGTTTTACGCTGTCATGGCACATTCTATTCTATCACATTTTATGTATGCAGAACTTTTTGTCTCTCAAGAAGTCATCATTTCACATGAAGGAAACTCAAAGAGTTTGTGACCATGCTTCTTGCATGCAAATTTCCCAACAGAGAATAACTTATAGGGAAAATAGCAAAAATGTGATCCATGCTATGACATTTTTGCAAGAGTTGTGTACTTCTTTCGTGACAAAAAAGTGTTGTGAACTTTGTTTGTAATGCAGAATGTGTGGGCATATACATATATTTTTTCAAATAATGAAAATGACCTTGGAATTAAGAATTACTATTTTAGAGAAATTAAAAACAAATGTTTTTTAAGGTTTTTTATTTTTATCTACCAACTAAAATTTATATAATCATGTTTTGTAAATTTAATTTTTTAGTTAAATTATTTTAAAAAAAAAATTATAAATCTTAATTTCATGGAGAATTTCGTCATTTCTATAAAATCACATACATTTTGCACAAAAAATCAAAATTCATATCACATTTTGCCATTAACGAAGTAGAGCACTTTATTGCCATTTTCCATAACTTATATTATGAAAACCCGAGACTCTTTCCATATGAAGCTCATATGTTACAAATGCAATATAACTTAACCCATTTTTCACATGCAATAAAGCAGTAAAACTCATTTTAACCAACCATGCAAGCCTTGGTGGGCAACATAACCAGATTTTATATTAATGGTTTTGAGTGAGTGAGTTCTACCTTTCTAAGGGGCGGAGAGAGATTAGAAGCGATGTCTTCTTCAAGAGAGCAATTAAAGAGAGAACTGTAGGCCTGCCTCACTGCAACCAGATGGTGCGGAGATGTGGTACATGCTATCTCAACTATCACCTCT
>JAYMTS010000335.1:0-11525 GCA_036898005.1 Geranium phaeum
CCTATATATTTAACTCTGCAATACATTGTATTATTCAGATAAAAACTGTTACAAAACCACATTGTTTGATCAATCCATATATATTCAGGACGTGGATTTTCTCAATTTATTGGGAGGAGTCCTACCTTTCATCAACTTGGGCTTTCCATCAATAGGAGTCAACCTCCCAAACCCTACCTCTCCCGAAGCTTCAATCTCACCCTCCTCGATCACACTAACACTGCTCTTCAAGTTCAGCCCTAACTTGTTCCACCTGAAGAACCCTTTCTTGCTCTTCTTCTTCTCCCCCATTACCACTACCAACCTCTCCATTTGGAGTTGTAGGGTTGTCATCTGGCTTTGTATCCTTATTACATCGTCTCTCAGCTTTCTTATCTCATTCTGTCAAACCAAAGATTATATTAGAAACGATCCGTTAAGACAGCCTCCACAAAACTGGGTGGGACACACCCTTCACCCATAATCTAATTGGCTCGCATAAAAGAGTTTTTAAGCCAAAACATCGACCGCTCTATTGGCACTACGTCTAACAAACACAAACACAGTAACATGTAAAGGACAAACTGAAATAAGATGGCGGCAATCTTGGACTAATAAACCTTATTGACTGGACAGGTTTTCAGTCCACTATACGGCAGGAATAAGGATTTGAAAAAAGAACATATAATTATTCTTAACTAAACAATTTTTCACTTAATTACACCTGACTAAGTTTTGGGTATTCATGTACGCCAAACAAATTTTTGGACACCATCTAAAGTTGCGGATGAGAAATGTTAAGTTTTAAAGTGAGAAGTCTAAAATGTCATCGACTTAAAATTTAATTTCAAAAGCATTTTCTTGTCTCACTCTTCTTTTTATCCACTGACTGGACCCGAGCTCTCAAAGCTGGATGAAACAACACGTTCTCGAAGGACAAGTCATCAACATTGGCTTTCCAGTTGGCTTTGAGAGCTCGGAGGTCGTTCAAACGGTGGATAAGATGAAGAACCAAACAATGTCATGTTATGAAAATTATATTTTTATTCAGGTGTATTTTTAATTCATCTTCACTCAACATTTTCATCCACAATTTCATACGATGCCTAAAAAACAATTTGATATATGTGAAATACCAAAAACTTAGTTAGATGTAGCTAAGTGGAAAAAAGATTTAGCTATAAAATCGTTATCTGGTCTTTTGGTGGTAATGTTTCAAAAAACACTAAGCGCTAAGCGGATGAAAAGGGTATTTCAGAGAAACTAATATATGATTAACAAAAAATAAACAGTAAATTAATCGAACAAGTCAGATATTTTTAAAAGAGCATATATTATTACCTGTTGGGCGGCTATCACTTCGCGCTTGGAGTGACACCTGGCCGCAGACGGATGGTCTAGCCCCGGTCCAATTGGATTCGGGCTGCGCTGGCCGCTGAATGAACCGCTCCAATCTATGTGCCGGTTGAGCTTGGTTTGCTCCGAGAAAAGGACTTGGATCACCGCCCGGATCGGTAACCGCTCGTTTTGGGCGGCGTGAAACGATGCCTCCGGCGATAGCTTTTGGCTATCAATTAGTCTACACAATGTCTTTCTATCTTCCTTTGACACTCCCGGATGTGCCTATCACATCAAAAACTAGATTTGTTATAGCGGTCAAATTATCTGATCTACGAATAAAACGTACATTAACATGTACGAGGTTGAGGAGATTTTGATTAATTAACCAAACAAACTCCAATATATTTTGTGTTTATTCATAACAAGACAAGACAAGTGACAACAAATAAAATATCTAAAGAAAATACACGATTATATGTTTTTTTGGCATTTATTTAATCTATTTTATTTTGTATGTAATAATGAAGCATGTATAAAATCCAACGCATCATAAACACCTTAACTAGAAACAAATAGTAGTGAGACAAATTTGTAGCACGAAGCATCACCGATAACTTTGTCTGGATATTGTACAGCATTATTCAAGATAATATATCAATTTCACAACGTTTTTATTCTATTGGACACTACAACAATAATATCTCAAACAAAGATATTTGTCCATGCCCATAATGGTCATAGTATAATTAAGAGATTACATCGTTGTTAACTTAAACGAGTCGTGGGTATTGTTTTGAAACTAGACCAAATCGATTCATATGTTCCTAATATTTTAAAAACATAATCAAAATCATTGTGAAAAATGTCAATTCGGTTCTTAATGTCGTTCGATTCAAGATTCAATCCTCTTCAAACAAGTTACTTCACAATTTTTCAATTAGGATACTTATCAGCTATATGAGCTGAATTATACGGTTTTAATCATGTTTAACAAATAAAAACTTTAAATTTACAACAATTAATTAAAATGATGCTAACAAAAACCAAATACCAAGACTTAATTCTTACCACTCAATCAAATTATAAAGTTTTCAAATAAAATAATAATAAAAGATAAATAACACATTCTCATCTACTTAATTCTTCAGAGAACTGTTTGCAGTATTCTTGTTGATTAATCATCTACTTAAATCTTTACAAATACTTTACTAACAAAAACCAAACGTGAAAACTAAATCGTTACAACTCGATCATAAATAAAATATTATCATCTACTTAAATCTTTAGAGAACTCTGTGAAGTATTTTTGTCTATTAATCAACAGTTCTAAATTTTAATCTAGGAATCACGAACGAAACAGAATTAAGTTGCTCTTTAGATTTCAGAATCAAAACCGAACCATCAACCATATATAATTACCGATTCCAGTTCGATCCCGGTTCCATTATGGTTTTAAAATGTCCGCACTAACTTAAACACCAAAACCGAACTATTAACCACGATTATCAATTCGAAATAGTTACTCACCTTAAGATAGGTATCAACGGCCCTATACAGCCCATCATCCATAGACCTGGCATACCCCGGAAGAGCCCCGGCAAGGGCCTGAAACTGCGCCACCGTGAGGTCGGCATCGACCGCGGCCTCGGCCAGATAGCAATCCACCAGCCTGGCCACCTTGACGACGGCGGCTCCTCCCCGCCCCGCCGCGTCGTCGATCCCCGCCGCCACGAACCTCTCCACCACCCTCCCCACCATCTCCACGTCCAGCAACGTCGACCCCGCCGCGTGGCTGAACGACGGTATCATTATCTCCCCCAGCGACGCCTCCTCCAGCCGCCACGCCACCCTCCTCTCCAGCTCCGCCCTGTACGGCGCCTCCGCCCCCACCATCGCCGCCGTCCGGAGCAGCCGCAGGAGGAAGTCCACCGGCACCGAGTCCTGCTCCGGCGGGAGCACCCCCACCAGAGTCTCCACGAAGAATCTGCTGTTGTTGTTAGATAACTGTTAGTCCATAAACGTAAACTAACATACATACATACATGATAACAATCCGCTACAAACTCAATATGGGTGTCTAAAACGTACGAACACAGATTCAGAAAACATATCTTGGGGGTTCGGGCCTTCGAACCTTTTACCACCATTTTTAGTAGAAAGACTTCTCTATATAGGATAACAATCAGCTACAAAATCAGTATGGGTGTTCAAAACCCATAACAGAAATTTAGGCATTCATTTTAGACATTCAAACTTTCTACAGCGGTTTGTAGTAAAATGTTTCTCTATATATAATAACAATCGGCTACAAAGCCAATATGAGTGTTCAAACATCCGAACATAGATCTGAGAGTCTATTTCGGACGTTTGTAGTAAATGTTGGATCAAAAAGTCTCAAGAGCAAACAACAATGAACAACACATTTCACCAAAGAGATGGTTTTTCTATTACTTGCCAAAACTATTTGTACAATAATAATACAAATGTTTGAAACTTAGAAGAAAGACAATTACTTCTAATAAAACTTATAATAAAATACATAACCGTTTCAGCCATTTAATCATGTTTATTCTTGAGTCTGTAATCATGTTCTCCAACTCATCTTCTTATCCTTGTATTGCATCCCAACTAACTGAATTTAAACTATTCATCCACCTTCTATGTTGATTTACAAATTCAAGATTACGAGGCTAACAGTAAAAAACTTCCCTATAGGTATATATTGACTTGGCCATTTTAATCATTTTTTCCAACATAACATAACCTTTTCTTCATCCAGGCGGCAGTGGCGCTGGTCTCCGGCGAGGAGGAGTGGGGTCCGGCGGCGGAGGCATTGGGTCCGGCGAGGTCGGGGAGCCATTTGGAGGCGTAGTGGGTGATGATGGAGCCGATTAGGTCGGGGGAGACGCCTTTGGCCTTGATTCCGGCGAGGTTCTTGACGAAGTAGTCCATGTCGAGGATGCAGGCGTCGTCGAACCAGCATTCCGACGACAATTGGGAAGGTTTTCCGGCCTCCGGGAAGGTCAGCTTCTTCATGGATGCAACGGCTGAAGTCAATATTTTATTTGGGCACAATTAGATAGTTTTGCACACCAATAAGTGTTACTGTGTCTTGCTTAAATATACAGAAACAATGAAATAGGAGTGGTGGAGGCATTTAGAATTTAGACCCGGAACCGAGAACCAAACCGGAGAATTGGAAACTGTGGTTAACAGTTTGGTTTTGGTTCTTAAATCGAGATAATCATTTGATTTTGGTTCGGTTCTGGTTCTTAAAGTTCAAAATCGCCAGGCACCTGGTATAAACCCGTAATCAATTGTAGATAAAAATTCATTTTTTGTACTATTTTATTTACAAAGTTTATAATTTTTGTGTTGTAATGATTAAGTTTTATGGTTCGATTTTCGGTAATTTTTTTAATAACTTCATTTTTAAAGTTTTTATCTATAAATTGGGTCAAATCGTCTAATTCAGACTGCAAATTAACTAATTATAAAAGTTTGAGAATTACTCGATTCTGATTGATAGAACCAAAGAACCGAACCAGAAAATTGGGTTCAAAATCAAACTGATCCATTGTATATACAATGGTTTTGGGTCTGGTTCTCAATACTGGTTCGGTTCGGTTTCAGAATCTGTCCACCCACCCTTAGAATCAAATGGGTTGCTTCAACGGATAGAGATGAGTAAAGGGCTTATTTTATTTTCGTGTCAAAACTTAAAAACCAAAAAGATGGTCCCTTTTTTTGGTTCTGTATATATGCCTATATTGTACAGCAATAACGTTCGTTCTAGCAGAGAATAAACAATAGACATGTCGTTTTTGAACAGAAAAATGTAAAATGCAATTAAGACACTTGTCCCTTAGCCTCTACATCCCATGGAGCATATTCATGGTGAATTGTCAGGACCATAAGCCATGGATCTGTGACTCTTTGGTTTCACCAACAAAAAATGGTGTAATTTGCAGAGAGAATTTTCAGAAATTTTACTGACAAAATAACTATAATTATCGATTATTTCTTTTTCATACGTGAAAGAGAAAGACGGATGTGTGAATCGTGAAAAGAACTTGGTAATCCCAATCGGGTAAAATGACCTAATGTCTGCTTTGTTCCGGTCGTGCCGGAAGCTTAATTGAGAAAGTTATAGGATGATTGTGTATGGAAATGTCCAAAAGGGTTGAAGTTGAAGATGTGACTCAAGTAGCCAAGTTTTGTGACCATTTTGGTGATGAGGTACTAAAGTTAGCTGTTGCACAGCCAAATATGCAACATGTGAACTGTAACTTTTGTTTTTATGGAAAGCTTACAATAATCTGCAACAGCTCTGTCCCTCATGGGCCCACCTCTCTGCCTGGCCTGATTTGATGGTCATAATGACCCATTTCCCATGAAAATGGGCCCAAGTGAGCTAGGCCCAAATATTGTGGGTTCTAGTGAGTTTGGTCTTATATGGGCTCAAGTGGGCTTAGGCTTATATGGGCCAAATGCCCAATAGTGTGGGCTCAAGTGGGTTTGGTCTTTCATGGGCCCAAGGCCTAATATTATAAGATGGACTTGTTACAATGAAATGAGAACCTGTGAAATTCATATCAAAAACTCAAATGGCAAATACAATTCTACAGCTCACAGCTAACTTGGAATGAACCAAAATACAAAACTTTTGACTTCTATGAAAGGAACAGAAAATTTCAGGCTTGGAATGAATCACCCAAACATTATTCTTTTTTTTCTGTAAAATTAAGGTAAAGATCCTAAAACCAACAAACAAACCTACCTTTGCTCAGCTCATCAGCACAATGACTCATTCATTCACTGGCCGTCGATGTTCCTTGGGGTTGAAGTTTCTGAATAACTGCTTGCAGAATCTCCCAAACTCGATCCGCTTGAGAGAGAGCCGATACCAGGCTCGCTCTGTGACACAATCGGTATCTTCACTGCTGCTCGCTCCATCTCCTTCTCGAGCTCCTCCTCCTGGCGCAGTGCGGTGAACTGCTTGTCCAGGGACTTGGCCGCGCCCAACCACGCTAGAACAATGATCAACAGTATTCCTCCGAGGTAAGGAGTTGAGTTTGCCAGAGACCCGAAGGTCAAGATCATGAACTGCTGGATCAGCGCGCCTCCGGACTTCCCCAACGGGTTACAGACAACATCTATGGCAGCCTTACCTTTAACCTGGTATGAAATTACACGATGTTATTGGATGTGCCTAAAATTTGAAATGTTTTTCGATTCACTATCTTTCTAGTTGTGCTTATTTACAATAATGCCATCCAACGCCATAACTTATTTAACTACCTATAATACAGCAAAAACATGAATGTTAACCTTGATGTGCCTAAAATTTGAAATGTTCTAGTGATTCACTATCTTTATAGAATTATAGTTTTGCTTATTTACGATAATGCCAGCCATCGCCATAACTTATTTAACTACCTATATGGCAAAAAATGAATGTGAGAGTCTAACCTTGGTGTCCTCATCCAAAGGAATATACGCCATTTCCTTGCAAGGATCAAATAAGCTGTACTTGGCACTCTTGCTGAAAATGTTCTGCAACGCACCCACATACACGGCTGCGAGGAGGGGCGTCATCCCAAAACTAGCCATAGCGGGTGATAGCGGTCCCCCAAATAAAAGTAGAGAAAAGAATCCAACTCCAGTTAGAAGGAGTACAGTTGGCGTGATCTTGGCTGCAACCCCCCACCCATATTTGTCAAATATCCATTGGCTGATAAGCATCATCGTGAAAGTTGCAATCCCGGTGGCCGTTGAGAAATCACCCATGAAAGAAGAGTACTCATTCGGGCTTGGGAACTGCACGATTTAAGATTGATCAATTCATTGCCCAATAACTAATACAGTCAAGGCAAAAATGCATGCACAAGAAATTCAACATACCTGAGCCTTTAGCTTCGATTTCCATGTCACCTCGACAAGATTAATGCTTATACCATATGCAACAACCAAGGTGGCAAGATCCCTAATGTATGGCGACGACACCAAAAATTTCATGCTCTCCATTGTGCCCATCTTTGGCTTCTCCTGGAGTGAGTTTACATTATCACAAAATTTGCAATGAATACATCTTCATAAACAGATACTTGTTCAACACCCGTGAATTAAACAAACCAAACATTATATGAATTACCTTCTTCTTCTTGCTACGGGTTGGCAGAGGAACGAACGTATTCACCCACCAATACAGACCACATATTGCAAATCCCAACAAGACCACAATACTCATCATTCCTTTCAAGGAAAGAGCCCAACCATCAACTCCAGGACCTAGGTTTTGTCTCATATTGGAGAAATACTTCACAGTCCGGCCCGAAAAAATAAGAGCAACATTGGCTCCAAGTCCAAAAAGAGGGTAGAATTTTTTAGCTTCATCGACAGTTGTTATCTGCGTTGAAGATATGCAACATGAGTTACTTATAATATAACATGAATCACCAATAATTGGTTGCATATCAGACATTCAAGAAATGCAAAACTGAGAGTAATTTCTTTTGTAACAAGTAAACTTATGAAGCAAAAGGATCACAACACTCACACTCCAAGTGGTCAATTGTTTAGAATAAGTGATAAGAGACCATAACTAATTACACATCATTTGGTTGATTTGAAACAGTGGCAGAATGCGCCTCACAAAGTCTATTTGTTTAGACGTTTACTTGAAATGCCTTATTTTGTATATTATATTGTTAATTGCCACTTTATAGGAGATTTATATCCATTGATGAGATGGTCCTAATTGTGTGAAGTAATTAATCACAGTTGAAGAAAATAAACTAAGTGTGTTGGATAAACCCAGCATAACTTAAACAACCATACATAAAACTGGGAAATTATATCCCATCACGTGAACCAAATACAGTAATCAGATGAAGCATCTATTTCCAGCAACAGAAGCCGCATGCATAATTGTCTAGTTCCTACCAAATCAGCCAAGTAAAGGAACCTTCAAGAGACTCACATGACGATAAACAATCCAAACAAATGCTTGATAACATGACTGGAAACAACAAATGAACTTCAACATTCAATCAGACTATAATATTAAGATAATCAAGTCCCTGACATAAGATATTGTTATGAGAAGACACATAAGATATAAGATGCATATCATCATCTACAAAATTCAGATATTAGACATAAGATCAAAACTAAAACCAACAATCAAGTTTAGAATTTACCTGATTGGCAAATCCCCAGAAGAGTACAGAAATCACAACACTGCCCCACAATTCAGCCATGACATAGAACAAGCAAAAACTCCATATCCTCAGAATAGCCAGAGGACCAAGAAACCTTGGGCCAAGAGCAGCCAGGAGCTTATCAGCTAGAGCCTGAGGGTGGATAGCATTGCTGAGGGGATACATAACAAACCCAAATGCCCCAAAGAAGGCAATAAATGGAAGAATGGTGGTGTAGAAGAGAGCCTTCTTGGACAACACATTAGACAACCTGGTGTAGAGCAACATGAAACCAATAGCCATGGGCAAATTCACCCAAGTTTTCAAAAAGGGTATAATCTCAGCACTACTGCCTTGAGCTGTGACAACCAACACATCCTTTGTGTCTCTGAGGATTGTGTAATTGAAGAGGATGCAGAAGAACATCAACCCAAGTGGGATGATTTTCTTCATGGTTGTCAATTCAATACCCAAGAACTTGGGCTCCTCAGCTCCATCACCAAGCAGTGGCCTATCAGCTGCAGCAGCTCTGCAGATGAGAGAAACCCTCTCCTTTGGGAAAATCCCTTCTGGGCTTTTGGTAAAGGCATGGAATTTCTGAGACCCTTTTGAGGATAGAGAGAACCCAGAAAGGTTTTGGGGTTTGGAAGAGAAAAGCCTCTGCTTTAGGCCAGCAGATGGCCGGAGAAGGCCAGCTCCGGCTCTGGGGTTGGCCGGAAGAGAAAGGAGACCTTTTGTCCTCAAAAGAGCATCCATGACTCTCTTAGTTCTTCAAGAAATCAGCTTTTTCCTGTGATTCAATTGAAGAACATGAAGAGAGTCACAGACGAGAAGAGAAAGAAGAAAGATAAGGTGGCTGGAGTGGAGAAAATTGTATGTTCTATTGTTCTCTCACAAATGGAATTAAATATCTTTATAAATCTCCCCAGAAACCAAAACCCTCAAAAAGGGCAGATACAGTGGAAATCAATAAATAGAAAGAAAAAAAAAACTGTGATTTTTCCAAATACTTCAAAAATGAAATGAAATTGAATTAGAATTTTGGATTTATGCTGAGGAAGAGGAAGTTGAGTTGAGTTTGATTTTATTTATTTGTTTTATATAAATATTATTATTAACTGCATTTCAATTTCTCTGTGACTGGACAATTTTTTTCCTTCAATGAGAAGAAGGTGTGTGTGTGGAAACATAAGGATCTTTAACAAATTGTGGCCAAAATTCTTGATTATTGAAATGACTAAACTATCCTTGAGATATTTACTCTCTTTTTTGAGAGGATCTTGTGATGCAATTGCAAATAGGGTTGTGAGAGCTACTTGTGGGGTAGTTGGGCATTGGAAGCAGCATTAACTGATGCACACAAATAAACATAGAGCACTGGTTTTTTCTTATTAATCCTTTGATTTGATTTAATGGGTTAAATTCTTTTTTCTGACTTATATTAAAAAATAACAGGGGACCCTTACTTTAATGGTTCATATTGATAGGGATTTTCAAATGAAAAAAACATGTGCCCATAGTTTCCAAAACTTATTTCATCAAAACTTATAATAATGGTTATGATAATCAAATATTATAATTCAAATATGATAAAGTATTATTATTTTAAATGTGAATAAACAGTTTCCAATATAATAATTTAATTAATAACTATTAAAATGAAATCGCCCATTAGTGATTACATGATCAAATTCATTATTACTTATTAATTTCTTCGATAAAAATTAATATTATAATTGATTTTAGAATTCACATATTCAACGTAAATAATTAATTATGATTAATTTGAGTGGATTCTCTTTGACAATAGCCTTCCAAGTTCATGTTCAAACTTTAAATTCTTTTATAAAAAAGTAGATCAGCTAAACTTTGTTCATTTAGTAACTAATTGTGGGTTATTATTAGAAATTCACTATTTCTCCTCTCATGTTGTTGTCTGAAAATGAGATGATAACAACTCTACCTAATATGTGAAATGCCAAATTCTATCAGACAAAATATTACCTACGAGTTAAGTATATCATAATTTATAAAAACTAAATGTATACAAAATTATAAAATAAAATATATCAATACATATTGTTAAGGATCGAGTAGTCGAACCATTATGCCAAACTTAATTGATTGTTGAGTTGATTAATAGCTATCGCAACGTTTACAAACTTATAAAATTACATTTAACTTAAAACTTAATAATGAACAAAAAAAAGAGTAATTTTGAGGATATGTAAAGTATAACAGCCCTATTTCTTACAAATATTTTAATTAGCTCATAAATCAAACATTTGTAAGTGAATTGGCCACATGTAAGAGGGTAATTTATTTCTATGTTTCTTACATGTATTCTTTATTCAAAATGAGAATTGATATAATTTTTTTCTCAAAATATTACTTGTCAATAATACAAAAGAATGGACTGTTAATATTAAAAACAAGAAATCATTCACGTGTCCTAATAAGAAAGTGCTGTCAGGTTATGTAGCCATTATTTTATTTTAGGGATACTGAAATCAAAAATGAATGAAAAATGATTTTAGAAAAATCATATTTTAACAATTCAAAATGGCACACAAAACTATGCTGGTGGAAAGAAAATGACACCATACTTTGGAACCTTACATTGGCACATTGCACCATTTGCAACTTGCGTTATTTTGAATGGGATGGTCAATTAATCACAACAAAAGACTTTTTACTTTAAATTAAAATACAAATATTGAGTTGGTAATTGTAGTTATAAAAGTAGAAAATTTTCAAATGCACTCCCTTAATTATACAAGATTAAATTGTAGAGTTTCTTAACTTTGAAAAAGTTTTACTTTACTATTTTCTGTTAACTTTTTTTTAAAACTCTATTAACTTTTTGTGAAATGACGAAAATACCTTTGCATAAAAAAATTAAATTAAATAAATAAAAATCATTTTGATTTTTTTAAATATTTTTTTACAAAAATAATATTTTAGTATTACATTTTTGTAAAAAAATATTTCTTATAAAAATAA
>JAYMTS010000336.1:0-11505 GCA_036898005.1 Geranium phaeum
CATCACAGGTGCAAGATCTGCAGATCAGATTCCATCTTCGAGCTATTACTCAAGGATGCTGCCGATGGTGGCGATGCAGATCTGGAAGACGAGGGCGATGCAGATCTGGAAGATGAGTTGATGAGCTCTCTTTTATCACAGAAGCAGATGACTGGAGAATTTCGCCACTCGCAAGTCATGACGAGTTCAGCAGCTCGTCTTTCAGATCTGTATCGCCACCATCACAGGTGCAAGATCTGCAGATCATATTCCATCTTCGAGCTATTACTCAAGGATGCTGCCGATGACGATTATCTCCTCCAAGCTTTGGAGGTATAGTTGAGGGGAAGTTTCCATACTTGGATGGCCAACCAAGTGCCCGGAGCATCTCTACGGGCCAGATTGATCATAACTGCTCTAGGTTATGTCTGGGTGTTAGATGGTGATTATTTTTCTACCTGTTGAGCTCCACGCTCTGGACAACACCGGGTTTAGCGCCCATGATTTTGTGGAGCGCGTTGGACACACTCGGATGGTGGAGCTGTTGAAGAACTTGGGATGAGATTTGATTATTTTATTGTGTTTCTTCGTTAGCTTCCACTGCATACTTTACATATTTCACTTGAAACTCACTCTAGAGAAAGCGCCTAATGTTATAGTCTGTGTTAAAACTGTATGACCTTCGAATCTCATGAACTCGTTGCCTTTATGTCATTCTTACGCTATGTTTCTGCTTCTGTTTTTTCTACCTCTTGGAAAGTATACATTGCTTGCAGATGACTGTAAGAGATGCTCTGAACTCGGTTATGCAGATTACCAAAGGGCTTTTGGAGAAGTATGGTCCTGAGAGGGTTCTAAATACTCCTATCACAGAGGTCTTTCCCGATACTTACCTTTCCCATATGATTTTACCATTCATACATGCATATTATAGTTTACTTATGATTGTGTTCAGAACCTTTGGCAGTTTTTATCTCACGAGGTATATTTCTTGCTTGTTTTACAGGCTCGATTTATTGGTATTGGAGTTGGGGCTGCTTTCTATGGTCTAAAGCCTATTGTAGAGTTCATGACATTTAATTTCTCCATGCAGGTTTGAGTTTTCTTTAATGGTGTTATATATTTGTTTAACATATTGTTATTAAAAGCTAGAAGGCTTTATTTGAAGTGAAGCACACTTCATTGAGTATTAAACAATGATACTCTTGAACTGCTAGGCATCTTATTGTTTAAACAAGAAGATCAAAGTTGTGCTCTTGTGGTTACTATATTCCTGCCTTAAATTAATTTTTTTGAATTGAAACGGTAAAATAACACAAACAATATCTCTCTCTAATCTATGTATTTTCTTTGATCTTGATCCCATTCTGGAGTTGTAAATATTCACAAGTGGATACAAGACAATAACAGCTGAAATATATTATGAGATGTGAATCTAATTAGGGAGACAATAATTCATGTTTTACACTTTTTTTTCTCTATAATCCTGGCATCATGAAAGTTTCTTAAGTGATTTTATCTTTAACTATTCTGCAGGCAATCGATCACATCATTAACTCTGCCGCAAAATCAAACTACATGTCCGCTGGCCAAATTAACGTGCCTATTGTTTTTAGAGGACCTAATGGTGCTGCAGCTGGAGTTGGAGCACAACACTCTCATGTATGGTTCCTTATTTTTTATTTGTGCTAAGCATCCCTCTTGTTACTCATTCAATCATATATGTAAATTTTCGTCTATATTTCAGAATATATGGTTAACTATATGTATGATGGCTCTCTCTGCTTTGGTCCATTGCAGTGTTATGCTGCGTGGTTTGGCTCATGCCCAGGGTTGAAAGTATTGGCTCCATACTCATCCGAGGATGCTCGTGGACTCCTGAAAGCAGCCATCAGGGATCCTGACCCCGTTGTTTTCCTTGAAAACGAGTTGTTGTAAGTAGTGAAGTGGAAGTTGGTGATTATAGTCGCGTTTTGTTTGTCTTATAGATAAATCTGCCACAAATGACATTTGATAATGCTGATATGCTGTGGTCTAGGTATGGCGAGTCATTCCCCGTTTCAGCAGAATGTCTTGATTCCAGTTTCTGTCTCCCAATAGGAAAAGCCAAGGTATTTCCCCTCAAGCTCAAAGAAATTCCGTGATTTGTACGGTTATTTATATCCTAATACTCTGTCCTCTTATATATATTCCGCAATGCCATGATATTAACAGATTGAGCGAGAAGGAAAGGATGTTACCATAGTAGCATTTTCAAAGATGGTTGGCTATTCACTCAAGGTTTGTTTCATACCCTTATGATGTATTGGGCTTGAATTTTTTAAACTACATGATCTTATTATCCACTTCATGAATATATCAGGCATGTGGCAAAATATATGTCCGTATCGGTGTTTTTAAAATCCTCGAATTTTCCGATTAATCCTTCAATCTGATTTATCTTCCGATTAGTCCTTATAACCCGACTAGCGCCCATCATTTTTTAGAACACTGGTCCATATAGTGGTATTGTGGCTTTCGATATCGAGGCTACAATAATCTGGACCATGCACCGTTGTAGTTGGTTAGGTTACCTATTACAATTCAAAGTATATGTGTGCTGTTTGAGGTCCTTCTGCTTGAATACGGCGTCACATTTTCTCCTTCTATTTATTTTTGAAAAATACCCATGAATTAACTTGTGCTTAAACCGGCTCTCAGTTGAATTCTTCTGATAGATTAATTCCTTCATTTCACTAGACCTATTGCACAACTTATATTACACATTTCGTCTTGGCTTATCCACGCGATAAATCATTTGCGTCTCTATAGTTTGTGTTTCATCTGTGTGTTGTTGATGTACAGGCAGCTGAAATACTTGCGAAAGAAGGAATCAGTGCCGAGGTAAAATAATTACTTCTAAAATTGGCATAGTTATGGTTACAGTTTAGAAAACTAATCATTATAAATAATAAATAAATACAGGTCATAAACTTACGCACAATCCGACCTCTAGACAGAGCTACGATCAACGCTTCAGTAAGAAAAACTAACAGGCTGGTCACAGTCGAAGAAGGGTTTCCTCAACATGGTGTCGGGGCTGAAATCTGGTTTACCTCCCACATCTATTTTAATTACTAATATTATTGTCACCATAAAATAAACTTGCTTATCGGTTATTCCGACACGAGGTTTCTACTCACCGTATTTTTTTTTTCATACAGCACCTCTGTTGTTGAGGAGAGCTTTGGTTATCTAGACGCACCGGTCGAGAGAATTGCTGGAGCTGATGTGCCCATGCCTTATGCAGCAAATCTAGAGAGATTGGCCGTCCCTCAGGTTGATCCTTTAACCCCGTCTTTGACTTATTGTTACTGTTTCATTAGTCAAGTTTCTGATTCTAAAAGTCGCTAATAGGGCGGACAGGACCTCTGGGAATTTAATCGAATATATATATCAAAATATGAATTATACTATAAAAATACTAAATATTTAAGATGTAAAAACATAAGTATTTTAATGTTAGTTACATTCATATTCATAAAAAATAAGAGTGTACTATACAATTACCAATTTGTATACATTCCTTTTATTTTATAAAATTGAAAATTTTAAAAAATATGACCTAAATCCGATTAGAGCCGCCTCGACTCGCCTAGCCAACTTAAACCGCCCGACTATATGAAGTATGGTATTGGTCGGTGTTCAAAAATCCCTGCCCAGGCCGATTCTTAGAACACTGCCCCCGTCTTGAAATTGTTCATGCAATAACTATATTGGTGCCGCTGGCAATTCAATGCTTATTACATCGTTGTGGTCTTGTTTGTCATTTTTTTCCTCATTTGGTTAATCTGCAACACAGGTTGAAGATATCGTTCGCGCAGCGCAAAGAGCGTGCCACAGATCCGTTCCAATGGCCGCAGCGGCCTAAACTCCACCGAATTAGTCAAAGACTCGTCGTCTAGATACAGGTTAGCTTTGTTTTTAGCTGCAGCATGCAACATTTTGCAGATATATGATGAATTTGTGGGTTGTTTTCAGGAAATTGAGAGATTTTACATTTTTTATTCTATCTCGTCGTCGCATCGTGGACACAAGACGAGGGCGAGAAATTTCATTGATCTCTGCTTTGTGCAATAAACACGGAGCCAGAATCGTACTTTCTGGCTTCTGGATTCAATATTTGAGTTACTAATTTGATGTTCTGTTGAAAAAAAGCTTCACTGAATTTCTCAAAGTTATAAAAAATCAATTTTATGGGTTACAAAATTGACATATTTCGCTAAAATTATGAGCTGTGCATTACATATTATTAATACTTAATAATTACAAAAAATTATTTATGACGATTTTGAATAAAATTTTAGCTCAATCAACTCGTCAACGTATCTATTCATCTATGGCCCAAAAGTCTGTAGAAATTGTTACATGAGACTCGCTTCACACCCATTTTCACGTATCCACTAGTAGTGCTTATTTTGAACTCGAAAGTTGAAATTGCTCTCAGATCATAAATTAACCAAACATTTGAGAATCATGGACATCAGTTCGATTTTGGTTCTAATTTTGTGGGAATTATTGAGTTCAATTCTAAACGCGTGTCTATCACTTTGACTTGCCGTCATGTAGGCACTGTCAACTACTTTTGAAGCCTAAGACAAAAAAATTTAATAAATTTTTTGTTCCAAATGAAATATTGATTTAAGTGCTTAGTTTCAAAATTTGCTTAAAATTTGGTCTTGAAATTATATTTGAGACCTCTTTTTATCATATTAAACCCTTATTTTTCAAGTAAGCTTTTTTTAAGAGCGCCTCAATTTCTATAAAATAGACTACTTTAAAGAATGAAGGTCTATACTTTATTTAGCTTACTGTTATTTATTTGCAAGCTTTATACTTCAATTCTGTTGTAATAGTTAAACCACTAGATTCATTTTTGTTATAATTTTTTATAATTGTAAATTTGTAAATTTTAGTTGATAAATTATGTAGAAATTCGTCACTTTTCACTCATAAATTGAGCAAAAATTGAAAATTTAGAATTAATTATTCTAAATGCGTGAATTGAAGAATTGGACTTGAACCGAACAATTTAAAATCATACTAAAATATTGTTATGATTATGGTTCTTAAAGTTTAAGCACCATTTCACCCGTTAGTTCGATCTGATTTTGAACGATTCACCAAATAGAAGTAAAATAAAGTGACTATTTACAAATCCTAAAAGAGGAACAATTTCACTAAGCGTTAATTAGAGAAGAAGGTCAAACAAAATTTCAATTCCGTGGGTCCATTTCCATTATGTTCATCATTTCATTATTTGAATAAAAATAAATACACTAAAAAAGTAACATAATCATGAACAAAAAGATGGGCCAATCACAAGGCCCAAAAAACAGGAACAAAAAGTCAACAAACTACCGATTTCCGTTGACCAGGAATAAAGCTCTCTCTCTCTCTCTTCTTCATCACCATCTTCTTCAATCGTCACCTTCGCGCTTTGACACACACATGGAGTCCTCTGTCAAAACCAGGCCTTCGCTCCAATTCTGAGTCGATTTTCAGGTAATTTGTTGCTGGATAGTCACCGAATTCGCAAGGACTCGACGCGGAGAGCGAGCGAGGCTCGGATCGGGAGCTTTGGATTCGTGTGGAGGCGAAGAGAAACGCATGAATTCGTTGAAGAGATTGAAGGGCTTGGGAAGTCGGAAACAAGGTGATGGAAGAAAATCTAGAGATGGAAGAGAGCAAGCTTCGCCTCCTGCTCCGTTGATTCGCGTGGACGAGCTCACTCAGGCTTCTCAGGTATCTGCTCGTTGCGCTTTGGTTTTATCCTTTTCTGTTTGGTTGCTGGGAAAGTTGGAGGGGAAGGAGAGAGGAAAGCGTTTTTCGATTGTTTATTTCAACTTCGTAGTAGAATTCGCAGAATTTGCAATTTCGTTGTCAGTTTTTGAATCGGCTGAGAAATGAGCTGTAGATCTTAGGTTTTGTGGAATTGGCAGCGTGAATTTGATTGTTAGCTTGAGAAAACTTGAGAAGGAAGTGAGATTTTGTGGAAACTAGGACTTGGATGTGGATCTGGAGCATATATAGGCTCAATTTGGTGTTCAATTGGTCAAGTCTTGATTTAGAAACTATGAATGACAGTAATAATCATCACAACACTGAGAAAGTTCGAGGGGAAGGAGAGAGGAAAGCGTTTTCGATTGTTCATTTCAACTTCTCCGTCGAATTCGTTGTCAGTTTTTGAATTGGCTAAGAAATGAGATGTAGATCTTAGGTTTTGTGGAATTGGCAGCATGAATTTGATTGTTAGCTTGAGAAGGAAGTGAGATTTTGTGGAAACTGGGACTTGGTTGTGGTTCTGGAGCATAGATAGGCTCAATTTGGTGTTCGATTGGTCAAGTCTTGATTTGGAAACTATGAATGATAGTGTTGTGATGATTATTACAGTAATGTTTTCATTGAGCTTAAATCTGTCAGTGAGCTTTGGACTTGAAGTATGTGATGTAAAATGACTATTTAATTGGTTATCATAGTGATTGATTATAGTAGCCATAATTGGAACTTAGTAAATGATTATTGTTGATCCTTCTGTAACTGCCCATTTTTTCCTGCTTTGGTTGCTGAGAAGCTTGGGATCAAAAGGGAGTAACATTTTAATTTCTCTGTCGAATTTGTGAATTTTGCACCGTATTTATCAGTTTGTAGAATCTGGGACTTGACGGTGGATCTGGAAGATATGTAGGCTCTATTTGGTGTTCAATTGGTCAAGCCTTGATTGAGAAAGTATGAATAACAGTGTTTTAATGATGATTACAGTAGTGTTTTCACTGAGCTTAAATGGTATCGTTGTGTTTTGAACTTGAAGATTGTGATATTAAATGACTGTTAAATGGATTGTCTATCATTGTGATTAATTATAGTAGCCATAATTGGAAGTTAGTAAATGGTTATTGTTGATACTTCTGTAACTGGCCTTTTTTTCCTGTTAGGTTGCTGGGAAACTTGAGGGAACAAAAGGGAGAAACATTTTCAATTATTCCTTTCAATTTCTCAATCAAATTTGCAAATTCTACACTCTTTATCAATTTGTAGAATTTGGGACTTGGTTGTGGATTTGGAAAATATGTATCCTGAATTTTGTGTTCAATTGGTCAAGTGTTCATTGAGAAAATAATGATAACAATGTTGTAATGAGCTTATAAAAAAAAATGTTGTAATGATTATTACCGTAGTGTTTTCATTGAGCTTAAATGGTATCAGTGAGCTTTGAACTTGATAATTGTGATATTAAATGACCATCTAATGGATTATCTTTCATAGTGAGTAATTATAGTACCCATATTTGGAACTTAGTAAATTGTTATTGTTAATACTTTTGTAACTGCACTTGTTTTTTTTTGTTTTATGTGTTTTATAACGGTTTTGCTCGATCTTATAACACAATGGATTCTATTTTGTTTGCAGGAGATGGAAGATATGAGAGATTGCTATGATACCTTGCTTTCTGCAGCCGCAGCAACCGCAAACAGTGCATACGGTACTTCATTAACACAAAAGTTAGAAATTCAAAGGGTCTGGACAATTATTGCTTCTTATGGATGCATTATTATTACTAGTTACTACCAAGAATTAGAAAAAGGAGAGAGTAAATGTATGCATCAATTGTTTGTAATAATATCTACCTGAGCATAACGTAATGACTTATTGTCAGAGTTCTCGGAGTCATTGCGGGAAATGGGGTCTTGCCTTCTTGAGAAAACGGCACTGAATGATGATGAAGAAAGCGGTAAGTGAATAACTTCTCTACTCCAAATAACTGATGAATTATTAGTGTTAAAAGAAGTCATGTGTTAATGTCATACTGAGTTTGTTGAGCTTATTTATAGTTGATGTTAAAGTATACATATATCTCCCTAATTATTTATTATTAATGTTACAGTTTGGTACACTACTAAGTTTAAGCATTAGTTGAGCTTGTTGATGCGAAATGCTCTTGCAATATGTTCTGCATTAAAGAAACAAAACTTATTTTGTTTTTTGTTCTCGGCAGGTAAAGTTTTACTGATGTTGGGAAAAGTTCAATTTGATCTTCAGAAACTCGTAGATAGCTATGTAAGTCCTTTTCACTACGTCGAGAAAATCTCAAAGCTCGTTTTTGTCATTGGTGTTGACTTATTGCTCTACATATGTCAGCGTTCTCACATAACCCAAACAATTACAAATCCATCAGAATCTCTTCTTAATGAACTTCGAACAGTTGAGGTTTGTTTCTAAGACGTTTACTCTGTTCAGCATAATTTCTCTTCTCTGCACTGTATGTCCTTTTCATTTGATCCGTATCTTTTTTGCTGTTGATCTCGATGATGATACAGTGTGTATTATAACCTTGGGAGAGCAGCATGGCTATCTTGATATGTTGGATATACACAGTTAAATAGGAGAGTGAGATAATATAAATTGGAGCCAAGTCAGTGAAATGTTGTGTCTATATGATAGTTCACATCCAATTTGTATAATAAGGTTATATGCATCTCCTAGTGTCTGTCATTATCTGCATATTATTGTTTGTTAATGTATGTAATTGGGGGCCTTTATATCCTAGTTTTTGATGTATGGCTTGAGTTTCGGGTCAACTTTTGTCTACTCTTATTGCTTTGTTTAGTTTGCTTACACTTGTTTTTCTCTCATTTGAGCAATAAAATCTTTGTTTTCTGATAAAAGGTTCGTCAATGTAGAATTCATCTGTTGTTTTTATAGTAACAGTTTTCTTGACAGGGCATATAAATAAGTTAATTATATTCTTACCGGGATGTGAATTTATATGTTTAATTAATAAAAGTAGAAAACTGTGAATGAATATCTCCCCAATTCTTGAACTTTTACTGGGCGATTGCTTCTGTGTACACATTCATTGCTGAAGTTGGAGCTTGTAATATTTCTTAATGTTGATGCAGGAGATGAAGCGGCAATGTGATAAAAAAAGGTTCAGAATCATTATTTGTAAATTATATACATTTGTATATTAAACTTCTGCAGAGATGTATATTAATATCTTCAAATTTGCATACATATGATCTGCAGAGAGGTATATGACTATATGATCCAAAGACAAAAGGAAAAAGGAAGGTCGAGAAATGGGAATGGGGAGACGTTTTCTAAACAGCAGATACAAGCAGCTCACGAAGAATACGATGAGGAGGCAACTTTGTTTGTTTTCCGTATGAAATCTTTGAAGCAAGGCCAATCCCGAAGTCTTCTTACACAGGCAGCTCGTCACCATGCTGCTCAGGTTTTCTTTTCTTTTTTTCTCAGCCTTTTGTAGTATAATGTATCCATTTTTCCCCGAGCAATCATTTACATGTTTCTTTTTCTTGTTGGAAACAGTTGTGTTTTTTCAAGAAAGCTCTTAAATCTGTCGAAGCGGTAGAGCCACATGTGAAATGGATCTCTGAACAGGAACACATTGAGTACCACTTCAGTGGACTAGAAGATGATGCTAGTGACAATAGTGTTGGTGATG
The DNA here is from genome assembly GCA_036898005.1 of Geranium phaeum. NCBI lineage: Eukaryota > Viridiplantae > Streptophyta > Magnoliopsida > Geraniales > Geraniaceae > Geranium > Geranium phaeum. Next base: position 9,485 of record JAYMTS010000336.1, read on the forward strand.
AGTACGAGGATTACGATGATGACAATGATAATAGAAATGGAGAAGACGAAGGGGATGCACATGATACTGGGGAATTGAGTTTTGACTATGGCCAAAACGACCAGGAAGATGGCGGAGTTTCTACATCACAGAACTCTATGGAGGTGACAATTTGTCTTTTATTTATTTTCTATTCGGCATCAGACTCCAAATATCAGCTAGCATTTCTTCCTAGAGGAAACTTGGTTTAAGCTAAAGTTAACTTAAGATAAATGTATAGGATGAGGAGCGGAGAATACACATAGAATAACCTAGGGAGTTTGGCTAAAAGAGTTTACGTATCTGTCTAACTTACCCCAAACAGTGGGAAAAACGGCGTGGTTGTACATTCATACGCATGCACTACGTGAACTTTAGGTGTTACACATTTGCACATGCTAACTCTTATGGTAGATCTGACTTTATCGATGTGATAGCAAAGATTCCCACGCAAACCTTGCTAGTCTGAGAAGACAACACGGTGGCTCCAGTCTCCGGAGGCATTCTGATGCCAGGCTATTTACACGGAATGTATACCACTAAAACAGGGGCAGATAAACATGTAGATAGTCTGATATGTGTATAAATACATTATTTATAAAACATTTTAATCTGCTACTGTGTAGGAACAGAGACCATATATTTGGTGCAGAGATTATAGTGCATTTCTATGTCATTCCGATTTGTTACTGAGTTATATGCCTTGCTATACAGTTGGATCAGGTGGACATCACGTTTCCGCATGTTTCACCAGTAGAAGCTTCAAAGGTTCGAAATTCTTCGTCTTGCTTATAATACAATCATAGTGAAAATGGTACTCAGTATGAGATCAGATTTGGTTGTTTAGTTGAATTTGTTTGAATATTTAAGAATTTAATTTCAGTTTTGTGTCATCCAATTGTGCTTGATTTAGCTGTCAAATCTTTAATCCAAATATATAGACTTGTTGAAAAACCATTAAGTTAATTGATTGTGCTGCTTAAAAGGTTCTTACACTGGACTTGGTTAATATATTTTGCTGCCTAAAAACCCAGAGTCTTGTTCTTTTAGGCATCACTGTATAGAAATGTATATTGTTTGACTTGTAAATGCAGCAAATGTAGTTTACAAAATATTCCCATCTTATATGTACACTTACACATATTTGGTGTATTTGCAGCATAATGTAGATAGAGGTGACAGAGATCTGTATTCAAACAAACTCCCGAAACTGAGCATGTCCGCTCCGCTCTTCGCCGAGAAAACCCCCGACATTGCTGAAAGAGCGAAAGAGGTGCAGCGAACGCCGCGTAAGTTTCACTCATACGTGCTACCGACTCCGGAAGATTCAAAGACTCCACGCAGTCCAGCTCTCCACGCGCAACCCACAAGTTCCATCGGACGCCCAAACCATTTATGGCATTCCTCGCCGTTGGAACCAAAGAAACCCGAAAAGAATGAGAAGCTCTCCAGACCTACGGCCAAAGAAAGCAATAGCAACGCCGCGTCTCCCAGGTTACACCTTCCCTTCTCGGAGGGCCTCTTGTTTTCGCATTTCGATCAACACGCTCCTCTCGAAATAAACAAGTACGGTAAACAATCCTTTTCTGGCCCGATATCGGGTAAAGTCGGGTCCAACGGGGATAGGGAGCCTTCCCACATGCTCTCCGGACCTCTGCTTCGAAACCCCAAGCCTCGATCCCCATCTCCTCCGAAAGCATCGCCTTCCGCTTCTCCTACTTTTGTGTCCTCGCCTAAGATAAGTGAGCTTCACGAGCTCCCTAGGCCTCCGGCCAGTTCATCCGATAAGCTTCCGTGGGGAGTAACCGGTTATTCAGCGCCATTAGTGTCCCGGGCTCAAGAGCATTCCGCTACAAACAAATCGCCTGCGTCATCGAATACTGCAGCTCCGCTGCCAAAGCCCCCTCAAGCCCTGCCTCGTAGCTTCTCCATTCCCTCGAGAGGCTCTAGGGTTACCGTCTTGAATGTGTCCCAGCCACTAGAAGCCCCTCGCAGATCAGACA
>JAYMTS010000337.1:0-11498 GCA_036898005.1 Geranium phaeum
ACAACGTAGCTAATGACCTGCTCGATTAATAGAATGTCTCATAAACTGAATAGATATTAACTGAAGATAGTACATGATTGTCTTAAATAAAATATCAAATTTACTTTATTCTTGATAATTCGAACTACTATTAAACAATCTGTTTCTACCACTACTGGCACTCTTATTTAGTCACAAATCCGGCAGAGCCTCTTTAATTCCTCGTTCTGCAATTAACTTTTGGTACAAGTACAACTATTTTCTTATAGATTTCCACATTGAAAAATAAATTATTTTTTTCATTTGATTACTAATTAGTTGAATACATAGTAATGTTCCGAATATTCCAACAAATTTTACTCACCATTGGTTTCCCCAACTTGGCATTTTGCTTCTTATCTTTGTTGTCCAATATGCCATTATGCCCAAAAGAATGGGCATTGGCTTCTTTGTTGATTTATATAATTTATTTATAAGAAAACTGTTAGAATGAATTAACACTACATTTTATATTAAAGATATAGGATAATGACAGATTGATACATCTAATAGAATCCAACTCTAACATTGGTACACCCAAGTTTGAAAGTGCAACTTTCGCTCACTATTTTAATTACAGTTTCGTCCTAATTGATTCCGTCCATAACGTCGTCAGTGATAATTTCGAATTTTTTCCATGTGCTGTCACGTGTTGTGTAGTATTTCAGATAATACCTATATTGCCCTTCTATATCTCTTTCTAAATCAGCTGATATACATGGAGATGGAGAACATTTTGGAGGAATACAGCTTGGAGAGTAATCAGATGGAGAAGAAACTGGTCGACTGCGAATGTGGCGTTCCCGCGCCGATTCGAACTTCTTCGACGGTGGATAATCCCGGCAGAAGATTTTATGGGTGTGGAAGATATCCGGTATGTGTAGATTTGAAATCCCCAAATTTAATTTTGCTTGATTTTACTTTGTTGAGATTGGAACCTTAGTTCAATTTTTCTCAAATCTTCTTTTTCATCAGTTGCCTCAATGTTTGATTTCTGTATGTGTGTGAAATTTCCATTTTTTTTTTAATTTTTGATGGCAATGAGATTTAACTAAAACAAATAAGCATTGAGAGAGAACCATCAAGAACTACCAGGAACTATCATCTTCTTCCTCTAGGGACGGAGACAGATCGTGGAGGGTAGAGGAGGCGAGCTCGAGACGAGTAGTGAGAGTGCGGATGTTGTTGAGACTGTCCTGAAGCATATGTTGTCGAGTTCGGTCTACTCCATGACCGCCTTCAGCTGCTCCACACTCAACTTCTCCATCGCCACTACTCCCGAGCTCCCCGACGTCATTTCGCTTCTCTATCTCTCACTATTTTGAGTTTGAACAAATTATCTTGTTTTATATAATTTTTCTTCCTAATTGTTCAACACTTAATCCATATTCATTTACATATTATTTAATAGATTGATACACAAATATTTTTATATCCATGGGTTGATTTTTTTAACTTATTAGTTTCTCAAATATGTTATAAATGCAACCCTTGGATTCTACTGATTTATACGTGGTGTATGGAAGACTAATGGTAGGTTGGTTTTGTTCAAGTCTAAATACAAATGCAGATTTTTTGAATGGGTTGACCCGGAAACATGTCGATTTGGTAAAAGATTTTTGCCTACATTATATCAAAAGATCAATTGCTTAGAAGGAACTATCCAAACAATGGATGAAGAAAATATCATTGTTCTTCAAGAGAAGGCATCAATGGAAAGGGAAATGAAAAGGAAGGATTTGGCTATGGGTGAACTTGCAGCGAAAGCAAAAGTGTACGATGAACAAGTAGTTGTAATTAAAAAGTTGAAGAAAAAGAATTGTAGATTGCATTTTATTGTAATTGTGTTAGTTATTGTAATTGTTGTGTTGGGATTTTTGTAAAAGAAAACTTAATCTGGTAAAATCATAAGTAAATTGTGATGTTTATGAGTATTTGAAGTGGTATAATTGTTTTATTTGTTAAATTGTTTACAATTATTGTATATTGTGTAGGGTCGATGATGGTTAGTAAAGTCTGTTATTTTTTGCTTGAATTTTGGGTTAGGGTAGATTGGTACTTAAAATATGTGAAAACGGTGCAGAATGGTGTTAAAATGATACCAATTGGTACATGAGTTTTAGTGCAGAAATGGTGTACGAACCCAAATTGTAGAGTAACTGGTGCCAAAATGGTGTACAATATTGAACCCAAATTGGTGCCAAAATAGTTCAATATTGTGTACGAAAATGTTGTTGTAAAAAAATTGGGCAACACATGTTCCAATACAGTCTTATTTTACACAAACCTGTTTAACATAACACAACCAACTCTAAACAAACTTAAAAACATAAACTTAAAGTTTGATAATTAAGTTCAAAAGTAGATTCCCATCACATGGGTTGTCTGTGAAGCAACAGCTTTACATATTAAACAGTCCACCAACTAGTGTCCAAAATGAGTGAAATTAGCATAACAAAAGATGACAATAACAGAAGAAAACACACAGGGACCATTAATACTCTAATCAATGTCCCACATACTAGAAGTTGGAGCTGGTTGGCTCGAACTTTCTCCAGATCTGCCCCTTCTACCTCTTGCTCTAGCTCCTCTTCCTCCACCTCCAACTCCTCTTCCTCTAGCTCCTGCTCCTCTGCCTCTAGCTCCTCTTCCAGCTTCATTTTCATTCTGCGATGCTGACTGTGAGTTGCTGTTGGTTGGATGAGGTCTAAAAAACAAAGCATCTTGAAGAAATCTTGATCCACCAGATCCCCTGAGTGTAGTAAATGCGGGCTACAAGAAAAATTTCAGTTGTGAAGTGCATAGACAAGGTAATTTGAATGTCAATTGTAATTTTTTTTTATAGATTTCAACAATATTGTCATTGCTAATTTCCATTATTTCAATAAAATTATATAAACAGTAACTTATTTCAACAAATAAATATGAACAACTCATTTCCATGAACATGTTTTTCATGCACAATAAGTTAGCGCATGAAAACTTTAACTTAATATATGAAAGAGTTAGGAGAAATATACCGGATCAGATATGGGGATTTCTTGTTGGGCTATTCCAATAGTTGATCTTTGTGGTGCAGAACTGCTAGACCCCTCACAAGTTGTGCTCCTAAGTATTCCTCTTTCTTGTTGGCGCTGGTTCTTCCTTGCAACAGCAGCTTGTTTTTTTCTCAGTATTTCTTCATCTGAACATTGATTTTTCCTAGCATCATCTAACTTACTAAAAGCAACCCTCCTTCTTTCGTCCATCAGCTCATTAAGTTGCTCTTGAGTTTTGTATGCACCAGATTTCGTTGCATAAGCCTTCAACCTTTTTGCACGTTCAGCAGGAGTCTCCCCAAAATCCTTCGATGTACAACTTCGAATATTATGTCCTTCTTTTTTGCATCTACTGCAAGTCATAATAGACTTCCCATGACCCCTCTTAGCTCTATATGAGTCATCCATAGTTTCAACAACATGCTTCTTTCGCCTCATCCGTGGCCTACCGGGTGGTTTTTGAACAATTGGTGGCAATAACTTTGCCAAGTCCAAATCAGTAGGCCAGTTGTCTACGCTTGGAACTGGTTTGATATTCTGGTCATAAATCAACTTATACGTCGACACAAGGTAGTATCGATGAACATAATTCTCAGGTACGTCCCTCATAAATACAATGGCAGCACATGAATGTTTGCATGGAATGCCATTTAACTGCCATTCCAAGCAGGTGCATGTCTTTGCTTCCAAATTCACGAAATATGTAGACCTTCCTACCCGTATTTCAAAAATACCATCCTCACTTGGTATAACCCTACAATCACTGCTACTCTCATTTTTTGCTTTCTCTAACTCATTATGAACTCGCTTGCATATTAGATTTCGTGAATCAGCGTACTCACGCTTACGGTCAAAAAAGAGCAGCATCAATTTTGTCCTTATGAACTCACACAAATCATATATGGGGAGCTCCCTACCATCCATAATCCATGCGTTGAAACTCTCGGACATACTATTAACTTGAGTAGATGACATACCTCTGTTGGTGTAAAACGCTTTACACCAACTTTCAGGCTCACGTTCACATAGCCATATGTAGGCGTCCTCGCTAACAGTTTTAACAGTCTCTAATCTCTCCTTCAGCTTCTGTTTTGAGGTGGCACTCGCGCATGACCATAAACGCTCCTTCAATTCCATCATCTTGAACCTTGCGTACATATTCTCCCACAAATGTCGCACACAGTATCGATGCTCGATATCTTCGAACGAATTGTTGAAAAGTTGAACAAGTCCCTACAAATTAAAAAGAATAAAACATAAAAAAAACAGTAACTACAAATTTAATAAAGTAACTAAAAATTTAATAAAAACAGTAACTAAAAATATAAAAATAAACAGTAACTAATACCTTTTGCTTGTCTGACATGAACACCCATTTCCGTTGTTGATTAGATCCGTAATCATTGAAAAACTCTTTCAGAAACCAATCCCAAGACTCTTTGTTCTCTTGCTCAACTACGGCAAATGCTAATGGGAACATCCCATCATTAGCATCCCAACCAACCGCGGAAAGTAGTTGTCCTCCAAAACGCCCCTTCAAGTGACATCCATCAATGCCAACCATCGGCCTACAAGCATCGAGGAAACCTGTTCGTTGGGCTTCGTATCGTATATAGATACGTACAAACCTTGGCTGGTAAGTATCTTCTCCGACCTTCACATGTTGCACATACACGTTTGCAGTGCTACCTGGATTTTCCTTCTTGATCATCTTGCAATAAATGTATAGATCCTCGTACTGCTTTAATAGATCTCCTGCAATCAATTCTTTCGCCCTCGCACGACCTCTGTACAATTGTTTTTTAGAGAGCACCACTTTCAAATCACTCCTGACCAGCGTGTCAAGTGTGGCAATTTTCATGTCTGGTGCGGCCTGAATATGCCCAAGGTACCTATATCAAGCACATCAACTTTTGTTAAGTACTCACAAACCAAAATATTGCGAAAATAAAGCATAAACAAATATGATAATTGTTAAATATTTAGAAACAAAAAACAGTTTAATTACCTCTGACCAAGGAAATCTGCTGTTATTTTCTGATTTTTCATGCACCGATTGCAGCTATGTTCTCTTCTCCAAGACCTTATTTCCATTAAACTGGTTTCTCCAATTTTGCTACACCAACACCAGAAGTTGCAGTTTGGCGATTTGCACAAAATTCCAATCTTCTGCGAATTGTTTCTCGTGAACAGGTAGTCAAACCCTTTCTTAGCAGCATATGACTTGAACACATATCGAAATACAGCCGCATTTCTAAACTTTGAGTACAACCCAATTCTAACAATTTGAGTACATGAGTTCATCTCCCACACAATGTCATCAATTGGATCATCGTCACTATCTTTCTTCCCCTCCTTTTTGGATGTATTGTCCTCTTCATCCTCTTCTGAAACTCCATCCATTTCAATGTCTTCATCAGTAGTGTAGTCACTGCTACTACCTTTATAATCATAGTCTTCTTCGCTGCTATCTTCGTCTTCACCCACCAGTGCATCCAAACTATCTCCAGGAGATGCATAATCACCATCAACAAACCTTTGTTTTCCCGACCAATCCTCTACCCTGTTCCTACCTGATTCTAACTCAACCTCTTCTACCCTGATTTCACCACCATCTAAACATGCCTCATCTATCCCGATTCTACTACCCTCTAAACCTGCCTCCTCTACTCTAATCCTACCTTCCTCCAAATCCACATCTCCCCCATTAGCTTCCTCTAAACCAGCTCCAAATACTTCCTTTTCCCCTTCACCCTTTATAAGATACAAAGGAATACAATCTTCCTTTGTATAACAAGCCAATATTTTTTTTATGCTTGAATCATCAACTATTTCTTCCAGTACATCAAACCTGAAGGGTAGAAGTCTCCAAAATACAGTGGTTGTTCCTTCATATCCTAACTTCCCCACTATGAACATAAGGTCCCCATGAGAAAATTCTTCAACAGACACAACTGTATAGTTTATTTCACCACCTGCATACTTGGACATTGCTTCATCAAACCCACCACCATGATGAATCTCTAACAGTTTAGAATCAGGCGCAGGCACGACCTCATTTTTCTGCAAAAAAAACCCAAAAAAATTCAAACATTTGAGCATGAATTCAAACCTACAATATTGAAATCAACACAACAAACAACATGAAATTAGGTAAACCATAAACCATAAACTTGAACTAAAAAAAATAATCCCAGACATGAAAACAATAAACCCTAGATGTAAACACCATAAAACACGTATTCAAAGATGTAAATCTTATATTTCAAGGAAAAATTGCACCCCAAAACATAAATAAATTACTTTTGGTCCGAAAATTGTAGATTAAACCCAAACCCTAAAAATCAATTTCATAACCAAAAATTTGAAAATCAGTGTAGAATACCTCTTTCATTGTGCTACTCCACCTTTTCCCTTTATATTTGATGCTGATTTCGCTTTGATGTTCTTCGTGTGACGAGGCTTCAAATCTCCACTTTTCCTTCTTGCTCTCTCTGTAGACAACCTAAATCTACTTTCCTATACTGAAATGAAACGTGATGTTTCTTTAGGTTAGTAAATATTAGTCAACTAAGTTATGGACGGAATCAATATTAGTCAACTAGGTCAACAAAGCTTTAAGGGTATAAAAGTAAATTCAAAATGATCCCTACCGACGTTATGGACGGAATCAATTGGGACGCAACTGGTATCAAAATAGTGACTGCAAATGGCACTTTCAAACTTAGGTGTACCAATGTTAGAATTGGATTCTATTAGGTGTATCAATCTGTCCTTCATCACGTCTTTCATGGTATTAGAGGTTTAACGATGCTTAGTTAAAACTCTATGAATCTTTCGCTTTTCCCATTCGTCGATAATTTATGATTTTGACGGGTGGGCAAACCAATTCAATTGATTCTTCCAAATTTAGATCATCATCAACACACCACATCTTATATATTCGATCATCTCGGTGTTCTTCTTGTCTTGCACCCTATGTATACGTTCCGTAATCCGGAAATTCCGTAATTCAGACATCCCGTAATCCGGAAATCCTGTAATTCGGAAATCCTGTAATTCGGAAATCCCGTAACCCTTACACCGCACATGAAAGGAGTATGGAGCAACAATGAAATCCAACATTCTTCATCCGCACATCTGTCATTCACGACTCCAACTCCCAAGTAGAGTAAGAAGATCGAAACACAAACTATCTAGCTTCAAACTCAATTCTTGTTACACTGCATTAAGTTTGAGGGGCGTGTTAACATATGGGTCGAGATCCACTCTGTAATTCTGGTTAGTAGCAAGATGTCAGTCACAATGTCGAGACTAGGTGCGGGACATCTTGCGGTGCACAAGTCAACAATAAAATAACTAGCATAAAGTAAACAACACATGAGTTGGTTACCCAGTTCGGTGCAACATCACCTACGTCTGGGGGCACTCTGCCAGTGAACAAGTTCCACTATACGTAATCAATCACACATACAAAGCTTCTCATGATTATTCCAAATCTAAGCTCTTATGGTATTCTTACTAGTGGTAACTTAGCCCAGGGTCTCCCCCTGTCTCCGAGCCTCCAACTCGAGTTCACTCTTAGAGCAGATCCCACTGCTCCGTTGCTCCTTTGTCTTCTATTCAAAGGTTTGCACACAGCTCCACTGGTGCGAGTTCGTCTAGTTTACTCAAACAATCTTTCTTTCGAATATTTGTTTGATCACACAAGCTATAACCTTAGCTACAACATACAGATCTCCAACACGCTAGTCCAACACGCTTAGAGCCTCTGTACGTTATCAACCAAGGTATAACTACACAGCACACCTCTACGGGATGGGACGAGCACCTATATGTAGAGAGGCGGAGGATCATTTTAGGGTTTCCTAAGAATCCTCTTGATGTATCTTCACGATCCTTGTTGATCACGTCTTCTCCGAGTTTCCTATTGCTGATACATAGTTGACTTGAACGCAATCCTTCCAAGATTGAAAGATCTTCTAAATATGGAAACTTATCGAAGGTCTTCTGCTAGGATGTCGGATCAAGATGTCCAAGACATCTGGTTAGACATACTCCGTCTTTGAGCATTGACATCTATACTAGCGACATCGTGATGGACATCTTTCCGTCAGATAAAATAGCCAACATCCATAGGAACCACAAGAACCACCGATGAACGAATTAAATTCACGTAGCTTTTTCCAGTATCACCTGCCCTTCTAAATTATGAAACTGGTTCTCAACCTCACGTTCACAGTAAACTCAACATAAACAACACTTAAAATTTAACATAATTTTTCGCAACAACAATATTTCAAATAGTCTTCTTTTAAGTTCAATTTAACAAGTAATGACTTATCGTAGCTTTGGCTTGCAATCGAGACATTATTTATGAAGAAAAGTACTTTTGGTGAAGCTGCTAACCAATTTGTCAAAATCCAAGCGAGACGATCCTCCTCGTTTAGTGGCATGGAGAGCTATTTGCTTCCACTCCAACACCTTCTTCTTCAACTCCTTCCCTTTCTCTCCCTCCATCACCTTTCTGACCGCCTTCTCCACATTCTCTCCTCCAACAACCATCAAAAACCCCGGCGGAATGAGATGATAAGCCAAGTTCTGCTCAATGCTACTTGAAGTCTAAAACAGAAGTGATTGGTAAAGTATTATTTTGAGTATTAGTTTTCAAAATCAGCTTTAAATATTTGAGATTGAGACATTTTTATCATACTTTACACTATTTTTTAAGTGGGCCTAAAATAATTGTCTTACTTGTTTTATGGAAGAGTCGACTCTGTGATCAGCAGAGTGATCACTGGCAACCATGTCCATGCGAACCACCCACAAGAAGTTCGTGCCGCTGGTCGCAAGCTATCTCCCCGACCTGGCGGCGTGTCATCACTTGTATGCGTCTGAAATTAATGTACGAAACGGAGTTGGGTTCTTTGGCGTCCAACCATTTCTTCCGTTCGCAAGTTGGATCCGATCGTTTTAACGTTGTTGTCTTCTTCGTGTGTGTGAGTTACAAGGAGATCGAGCGGTCCAATGTAGTAAACTGGACAACCTAGTAAGGAGGAGGTGGAGGATACGCAGCGGTGCTCCAAAGCATCAAGTTTGTTCAAGACGAGAGTCGAAGCTCTATAGTATAACTTGAAGGATCAATTTAATTTAGAATATGAACATAATTTTATCACAGTGGTTAATCACCTTATCAAATATTTTCTTTTAATGAAGAGTTAGAAAAAGAAATGTATAAAGAAAGAAGGAGAGTATTAAATGATGCATATTATTTTGTGAGCAATAAAATTAGATTGACATAAAAGGAAGTTTAATACAAGCTCGAAATGGCCGGTAAGAAAACATCGAGATATTCAAAGAGAGAAAAAAACATGGTTTAATTGAGTCGAACCATCAATTGAGTCTGGTCTGAGTCAATTTTGGTTTAACTAGATTGAACCAGATTTGACTAGGTCAAATTGGTTCAATTGAGAGTCCGAACCAGTTGGACATGTTCAGACCGGATCACAAAACCCTAGAATCGCTTATTCGGCATCGGAACCCAATCCTCATCTCCGTCAAGCTCTCCCGACTCAGAGCTCGAACAGTCGCCGTCGAACATCTTCGACGACCATGGCTTTGACTTTGTCGGCCAACACGACAGAAATCTCCGACGAGAACACCCAAAGAGATCCCGTCTCCTCCATGCGTCTCCAGTCGAATCCAGCAGCTCCGACGACTCCCCCGCCACTGCTGAAGCCCGCCACAACCTTGAGCTTTGTGGCTTTCGTCTCGCTGGCGAGCTCGAACACGCTATTCGGCGCCGATCTCCCTCGTCACGATCCCCTGTTCCAGAGCTCCAGTTTCCTCGCTCCTTGCACGCCTTTCCGAGCCAGTTCCTCCACTTGCACACAAAATTCGGCCTAAACAAGCCTGTGGCCATCCCAAGCACCTCTCTGACCGACCTCCAGTCAGATCTGGTTTGCTCTACCGAAAACCGAGCTTAAAGCTCCCTCCCTACTTCGATATGCTCAAAACCGCACCGAAAGAGTTGGGTAAGGATGGTCGCTGGCGCGACCTTGTCGGAATTGGCAGTGGCGCCAACAACTTGAAGAGCTGAGTGAGAGAGGGTTGTGTTTTGAATTTTGGGAGCTGCTTGTGGGAAGGCAAGTGGGGATGATGATTTCGAGTGGGTCCCTGGAGATGAGAGGCTGGGGATGATGATTTTGAGTGAGTCTTTGGAGATGAGAGCTGTAAGGGAGGAGATGGGTTTGGTGAAGGAGAGAGCTGTGATATTTTATAGTTTCGATATTTGATTTAACTTTTGTGCGTGAGCTGCTTTACCCATTTGTCAATCATGTTTTAGTGTGGGAGGACATTATAATTACAATTTCTCTTTTTCAATGTTATTATTAGTGTTATGATTTCTCCATTTTTAATTTCAGAATAGGTTTTTATGCCACAGTAACCCGATTCTCTAAGCCTTCATTGCGCCATATTAGAACTCCCTTAGCACTGAGCCGTGTTCACGGTCTCTTTGTGTCGTTGCCACCGCCTCCTCCATATGCCATCAATGACTCCTAAATTTCGCTCCTTATTCAGATGTACACCAAACTAGCGACCATATTGTCTCACCTCCCACTCTAGGAGACTTAGACGACGCCGATCTACTAGGAAGCGTCGCAACCAGAAACTTCCCCATGCGGTGCCAAGCCACCATGCGCCGCCGTCTTCAACCATCCAATTTGCGGTACCTGTCAAGTATCTTGCTGACCGATCTACCTCGATGTTTCAGCCTCTTTCTTAGTTTGCTTTCAATTTTTTTATTGACATGATTTGCGTGTTTTCTCGAGGTGTTAGGATCTTTGTTTGCTATATTGTTTTTAATCTATTTAAAACCCCTCACTCACTCTAGCATACGCAAGGATGTGTCAAAGTCGTGGTGCACCAGCTCTAGCCCCGTCTCCAAGGTCTCCAAGCTCAAGTTTATGAAGTCTTTGTCGTCTCCAAGTTACGGGTTCAAATCTTGAATTCGTTGTCCCCAAGTTATGGGTCAAATCCCAATTTCTCCATCGTCCAAGTTCCGAGTTCCTAAGTCTCGGTACAACCCAGAGTATCATGCGACACCCAATCATTGTTACTTCACCGCCTATCCGTCATGTGTCGTCTTTGTAAAAAAATTGGCGTTGGTTTAACAACCCACATCAATTTGAGGGGGGTGTTAATCAAGGTTTCCTATTACTAGTATTTAGAGATAATTGCAAATAACCCCTCAAAAGTACACGACTTTTCCACTTAACACCTTTCCTATTATTAGTATTTAGGGATAATTGCAGATAACTCCTCATAAGTACACGACTTTTCCATGTACCACCCTTTAACTAAAAATACATTTTCTTTGGTGCTCTTAGTTCGCTAACTTTGCACGTACTACAGAGTTAATTTTTTTTTAACTTATTATAA
>JAYMTS010000338.1:0-11491 GCA_036898005.1 Geranium phaeum
CAAAAATATGTCTCAGTTTGCCCATATGCCCCCCCAGACACTCATTTTGGGACATAGATGGTGTAAACAATAAACATTACTGCATTGTAGCAATTTCATATAAAGTAGCTATATACTTTCAGTATAAGGATATACAACCTGCTATCGTGTTGATTGTTCTTGAATTTCTTAATTGTAGATTTGATCCAAAACCTTTCTTGATAGTTTGAATTCAGAAGTTAATGTTTACACTTTGTAGCTGAAGGACAGAGTTCACAATCTGTTGCTTGAGCAAAAGAACAGGCTCGAGATTGAAGAACCTGAAAACACCATCATCCAAGACAAACCTAAAAAGTTCTTGTGAGATATTTTTGTACGATGCGATGAAAACAACTACAATTATGCCTCATAAACAGCCCGACTAGAAAGCTTGCCAGTCAAATGCAAAACATTACATGTTGTCCCTTTGTTCAGAACATGTTTTACCTTTGCAACTGAGTTGGCACTGAAGACAGAAGATATGCATAGCCTTTGTATATTATAGGTTTCTGCTAATCTGCACAATGTTTAAAACTATTATCATTTATATAACAGAATCACAATGGTCTAAATGTTTGCATTATTGGGGGTAAATTTTACTTGTGTTCCAGTGTTGTAAATTCCTCGACTTGCCTGATAAATCTGCTATAATTATTTATTAATCCTATAATCTATTTTTTTATATTAATTCTCGACTAGTTTCTTAAGGTCCTCTCCGCCTGACTAGCGCCTAGCCTTTTTAACAATACCCGGTTAACTTGTTAGATCAGTTCAAATGTGGGTTTGAAACTTAAATTTGGTGGAGAAGCAACAAAAAAATGATAAAAAGCAAAATGGTAGTTGCTTTCCAATCAAACATGCAATTCTATGATATTTTGGATCCTAAAGTTAGGTTACTATCCACTTTGTGCTGTGAAGTCAACCTTAATTAATATGCTAAAAATAATTGGTGGCTCGAGTGCAAAATTATTCAAACTATAATTGATAAGTGCATGCTAATCAACATCACTATGGCCATAGTTTCACTTTCATTTCCAACTTGGAATATGGGATGGGACCTCAACACCTTCCTCTGCTAAACCTACAAAATTGACTAGTGTCATTAAAGTTAGTGGTTTAGTGGACCATTCTTTAACCCTTTTATTTATTTGTTTATCTTCCTTGATCAAAACTTTCAATGTGACATTTTTGGAGTTATTGTAATGTAGTTAATACCCATTTATCTCAAATTATTGCAATCTTTGTTTTTTTGTAAGATTAATAATTTGATGACTGTTTTATTTTTATCCAAACCCGAAATTAGTGAACTTTTCGTGCTACTCTAATTTTTCATCACATATCGACGTGTTTTGCTGAAATCGAAGTCATCGAGAAAGTGCATTAAAATTAAGTATATGCATTTAGTCGTTATGAATTTATATTTTGATATTCCTACATGTAAGTGTGCACGACTTATATTCATTCAATATAAGTTATATTTCGAACCATATCCTCCCTCCCATGCAGAAGTATAAGACTGCAAATTTATTAAAACATTTAAATAAGTATAACTAAGGGACATACTGATATTAGATACAATAATTTGTTGGTTGTTATTGGAGATTAATACAATGTCAATGTTGATTTAAAATATGATAATTATTTTTATTATTTGTTTGTAAAATTGAAGGTTGGGACATATTTATAATATTTGTGTAATGTACAACATAGTTAGAAAACTATATTATAATCAAACAATGACATCCGTAAAATATTTATATCTAATTTGAGTAGCTTATTTTTTGAAAATTTTAAAAAATTTTCTATTTTATTCGAAAACTCTCCTCATTCTTCTGCCCTTAATGAATTTCGATTCTATAACCTCTCTTATAAAAGTATAAATCATAAGCTATTGAGGTATTATGTTGAATCTAGCGAATTGATCATTCAATTATTGAATCAATGGAGCTAATTAAATATTGTGAATAAAAGGTTCATGCCCATACCTATGAATGACCACATGTTAAATGTTAATGAATTGCTAGTTGATGAAGAGCACTATCAAGCAAAGCTTTTGGCCAATCTAGTTGATAAAGATTTGAGGTTGGTGAGACTCTAAAGTCAATTGCCAAATTTAGTCCAACACTATAGCCCTCTATTATTTTGAATTTCATCTATATTTTTGTGAAGTAAATAGCAGATTAAATACCATCTAATTGTATCTGTCTATATCATTATAAGTGTATTTTAATAATTATGAAACCAATTAATAACAATACACATTTTAATTAGTTTATATCTTTAAATAATTATGTATATATTATTTGTTAATGACATAACAATCATTCAAATAAAAAACAAACAAAAAAAGTGTATCAACAAGACAAAACGGTGTCCTTCGTTGAAAAGGCCACATTAAAAAAAAAATATGTGCCACAAGTCCCTTAAAGAGGACACTTCACTAGTTTCAGGTAAGGTTATTCACGGTTAATTTAAAACGAACTAAACTAATCAGTTAAATTATAAAAACAATAAAAATCAAAGCCGAACTGTTAAAATTAGGTTTGATTGTGAGCCAGTCGATTTTCAATTAAAAAGATAATAAAAAATTAGAGTAAAATGAGAAAAATGTTATTTAGTAGAAAAACAAATTAAAATGTACCACATCTTATTGAAAAAAGTTTCATAATGCCCCTAATTGTTTTGCCATTATCAAATAATCTTTTTGTCATGCTGATACTAGATATACACAATAACCATCTTGTCTACCTAACCAATAGTTCAAATTGAACATATAAGAAAGAGAATATATGATGCTTTAAATTATTGTCAAATTTTATCATATCTATTATCTAGTAATTAATGGTGTATACAAATTCAAGTTAGACTAACATTTTTATAATAAAAAAAGTCAGACTAAAATATATAAAAAAATATTTCAAAAATGACACGAAATCTTGGAGCTCATGCCCAATGATAACCATTTTGAGGAAATTGTAGATATTTATTTTAAATAAATTGCTCGCTATTATTCATATTTATGTACACTATGAAATGAATTACACAATACAAATCAAAGTTATATTCTAAAATGTAACAATGTGATCTATTATTTATTTGTTTGATATACAAAAAAAATCCTCAATAAACTCATTCTAACCGTCAAACCTCAAATAAATATCATGAACCAAATCCTTGAATATGTTTGGAATGTATAGTATGTGTTTTAAATATTTAAAGTCAAAATAATGGACAAAATCATTATTTTCAAAGACTTAAGAGTTTTTATACAAAAAAATATTATTTAAATATCTGACAAAAAATCAAATGCATGTTTATGATTTATGAAGGGTAGATATCTTCCCATTTAGACAAATTTTTAATTATTAACTTTATAAAATGGATTCATGATACTTGAATGAGTGATTTTATTATCATTATTAGCTTATAAAATTGGATTCAAGAAACATAAATGCCTCGAGAACAAAACAAAAAGGTTTTATTCAGAGAAAAGCGTTTGAAATTGAACAATAAAAACGCAGAGAGAGAGATCGTTAATGGGAGACGAGGAGCTTTCTCCTCCACCGTTACAGAGCTCTTCTTCACATTCTTAGGGCCTTCTCGGTTTCTCCATTTTCACACCCTTCTCTGTGTTGGTTTAGCTTAGTTTAGCTGTAGCTTCTCCGATTTTGCTCATACCCTTTTGATTCCAGACGAAAAGGCTGTGGATTTGAGGTGGGTTTGGTCTGATTTGATCTTATAAGTGGTGGGTTTGGTCTGATTTGATCTTCTGGGTGGTGTGTTCTTGCTCTGATTTGGGTTTTTAGATCTGGGTCTGTTTCTATAGAAAAGTGGTTTGTGTGGATGCAAACTAGTCACTGGTAGCCACTTAATGCATATATGCATGGAAAATTACCAAATGTATCACTTGTGAATCCTAAATGGGTTGGCTTTTCACTGCAACGAACAAGAAATTGAAGCCGACATCATTTTGGGGGATCCGGAGCTCCCAAGTTGACGATGACACTCGATAGAAGACAAAACTATGAATTGCTTCTCTGAATCATCCAATCTTCGTGTACTGAAGTTTAAAGAATCAACCAGAAACCATACTATCTTATATAATCCTGATACTGATAGGATTTGTCTGGTGTAAGTAAAGCTTGTTTCTGCTGAGCAAAAAAAAAAGTAAAGCTTGTTTCATGCACCAATCATTTTTGGATGATGCCTCTCTAAAATGAGTGTAATTGTAGGACTAAATCAGCAGTACAATGTGCCTTGTGATAGATCATATTCATGAATATTGCAAACTGATTTACTTTCTTAGTACTTTTGCGGTGTTCTAAAAACGGTAGGCGCTAGTTGGGCGGAAAGAGTCTTTTTGGGGATTAATTATAAAATAAACTAGATTGAAGGATTTATCTGAAATTATAGAGGATCAATTGAGAATTAATAAAAAAATTAATTAAAAATTAATCAAACAAATAAGAGATTTTTAGAACAGTGCAATTCCACCTTCATATGTTTTTGTCTCAATTACTTAAGGTTAAGATTCAAGCATCGTCCAAGAGACTCGAGTTCTCATTATTTTTTCTTATCCCAGTTGAAATAAAATATATAGCAAAATGAGTGCATAATTGATTTAAATGATAATGCAATCAAACAATATTTAACAATTTTAACTATAGATGCAGAGCTATTTACTGTTTGACTCAATTGATAATCTGCAAGGGCAAATACTTTTGATTGTGTACAAGTGCAATGACAAAGATTTGAACTTAAACCATATAAACTCAACTATAAGTAATGTTTATTTTATTTATTTTATTATTTTTTTTTTTAAAGTAACCGACCCGAACATACTACTAAATCAGATTGTTGCATAACACACAAGTTAGAGAAATCGGATAATTCTCGCGCTCAATCCCACGATCCGAGCCCTGCCGAGCTAAACCCAACCACATGAATGATAAGTGAAAATTAGGCGGGTGGACTATACATGATTTGGCTACAAATAAGGGTAGTAAACTAACATTTTCACTTAATTAAATCTGCTGCAAGATCCACTAATTTTTTTCTTCTTCTTAAATTGGTTAATTATATATTTCCATTCCCTCCATTCGTGTTCTTGTGTCCACTGAACAAAAGCAGCAATAAATAGCTCTCTCTCTCACTCACTCACCTTCCCTCCTAAAACGGTCAATACCCACAAACTCTACACTTCATCTCTCTCTCTCTCTCGCGCCATCTTCTTCGTCTAGGGTTTCTCAAATCCGCATTCCCAACCAATCTTCATGGATCGTCTACGCCCAAGGGACAAGCAGCTCGATTCTGGGTTCTCCGAATATGAGGTATTTCCCCTTTTTTCTTCATCGGTTCATGTGGGTAACAGCCACTTTCTCTTATTCTGCTCTCAGATGGATTTTGATCTCTAAAATTTGTTTTTATTGGTTCAGCAAGTACATGAATGGGAATATTGAAAACGTTAGCTTGGTGGGTATCTGGGGAAAGTCTTATTGGGTTTCTTAGATTGCTATTTATGTGATTATTTACATGCATGAAGTGTTTTGTAAGTGTGTGGTTGCTGAGGTTTTATGGGTTGGAACTTCTAATTTGTGGGGTTTTGGATGATTCATGAGCTGTATTGAATACTGGGTCCTGCTTTGTTGGAGTAGTGTGAATGTGTGGTGATGATTCAACAGTTTACGTCTTGATTTCTTTGGGAATGTGTAATTTTTGTTTTCAGAGTCTTGTAAGTGTATGCGGAAAAGCGGCTTTTATCTAATCTTTGATGTTTTGAGTTTAGAAGATAGTGTTGTGCCTTTGGGATGTTAAGTTTGTATATGACTATAGTTTTCTTTGATTGGTTACCTTAATCCTGATTCATCAAAAAGAGGATCATTGGTTATTTAGAAGTTTGTAGGCATTATATGATGCATTTTCTTCAATTTTGCTCTAAACTACAAAAAAAAACTGTTCATTCTCACAAACAGACTGAGAAAATGGAAAGATTGCTGAAGGAGTCTGTAGAGCAATTACTCGACCCTGAAAATTGTCGAAAACTTTCAAGAAATTTTAAGTAAGTTCCGTGCCATCCCCATCTTCAAATGCTCTATAGTTCACCAATCATTTAATTTGCTTGAGATGTGCATATACTGAAACTAAGTCTCCCCCCCTCCCAATCTTATGCTTTTGCAGTCGCTCTTCTACCCGTGCTGGGAAACCTATTATAAAATGGACCGAGGTTCTTGCTTCTTTTCTCTACCCTCTTTGTTTTTTAATACTCTCCATCACCATTTTATGTAATTTGTTTCTTTTGGACTATTTGTTTGTACTGTTGTTGCAATTATGTTTAGGTGCAAAGTTGGTTCCAGTCGAGGCTGCAAGACTGCCAGTCTAAATTGCTCCCAGAAAGTGACCCTTCGGAGAAAGCTCACACGGGTTCTCAAATGCCTAAAGGTTATTATTTGGTTCCCTTGGATACCAAAGGAATAAAGAAATCCTCTTGATAGTTGATAGTTGTTTTATTTAGTCTCTTCAACTGTTTATACTTGATAGTTGTTACCAAGTGGATTAAGAAAAAATTGGGCTTTTAACCGTGATTGGATCATCAGTTCTTGCAACAAACTTGGTCAGAATATTGACAGGGTTTACACTAATTGCTACATTTTGAAACTATCACCTATCACAAGAGATTACTCTGTGCCAAAGTATTGCACACCCAATCCTTAAACAGTCAAATAAGTTGAAGGATAGTTATTGTACATAGAGGTATATGGTATAAAAATATTATTATAATTTGTATTGATTGATTGTAGATGACATTGTATTTATGTCCAAAAAAATCCATCCATTGTATCTCTTAGATATGGTAAGATAATGCACGCAAATTTATGCAATCATAGGGTGTTCTGCTCTTCCCTTTAATCAAATTATGAAATATATCGTCAGTAGTGAAATGTGTGTATGTTAAGAATCCATTAATCTTACTGAAATCACATACTAAGTGACCAAGGGTTATATTCATTGTTAGAATATGAAAATAGAGAATGATGATGTGGAAGACTGGCAGGTATATTTTCCCTTTATAGCGAGGTTTTGCTTCTTCACCAGTCCATATTACATTTATTTATCTTGTTTTTGCAGTGTAGTTTATCCTATATGCTTAAACTAAAAAGTTGTCTGCTCTATGTTGTTTTTACCATCTAAATAATGACTCGGCCAAGTTTGTGAACAAGGAATGACTCTTTCCTTCATTTAACACCCTTGGCATCTTAAAATACTTCACATAGCTTGATAACTGATTGTTCCTATGAACTTGTAAAAGAAATATCTTATTTCCATGTTCTTATAATTCATCTTAAAAGCAGGAGAAAATGTCCTAGATCTATCAGACTTGGAATTTGAGGCTAAGTCGTCAAGAGATGGGGCATGGTAAGTGTATATTGTCATGCTAGAACTGATAGACCGTTACTCAATCGTAGGAAATGACATTAGTGTATGTATAATTTCATTATTCTATCTATCCCTCAATTTTGTTGATTCTTACTACTGTTGTGATCTTTTTGGAATGTGACTATATGCTTGCAGAATTCATTGTTAACATTCTTGTTTTTTCTGTAAGTGCAAATTTTCGTAGGCTAGTGGTTACAATATGAAATTGGTTCAATGTAAATCATGCTAGAGTTGTTTGGGTTTCCATCACTTGTCTGCCTTGGTCATTTTCCCATTTCTGTCTGGTTTTAATACTTCAGTTACAATTTGACCATTTTTTTGTTATTTATCTTTCATCGGAGTAATTTAATCTTGGTAAGTCTCAATTGTCAATTACTTCTCTTCTTTCCTCACCAAAGCATTGGGATAGGCTAGTAATATCATAGTTAAGGTAGAAGATAACTACTCAAGACCCAAGATACTGATGGATACGACAATATGGTCCCTCAACATTTTTTTTGATATGAGTTGGTTTTTATTTTGGAATGCAGCTTTCATGATATGTATATGATCAAGCGCTATATATATATTTGAAACATCATGTTCAGTGTATGTGAAGAACTCAGTACTCTCTAAACTTATTTGTTTTGTGAGCTTTGCAGGTATGATGTTGAAACATTCCTCACTCACAGATTTCTTAATTCGGGCGAGGCTGTAAGTGCTAATCATTCATTATTCACTCTTCATTCAAAATAGGGTAATACTCTGTTTAGGTCACCACCACACATCTTGACACATTGTTAGTCACGAGGCTTGTAAAGCCTCGCGTTTATGAAGTGATCAAGGTTTGTAATTGTATCCACACCATTGTAGCTGTTACTTATATTAGATAATGTGTCTGATTTTTCTCCCTTTCTATTAAGAAAATGAATATTTTAAAAATATCTTTGCTCAGTCCTTAATTTTTTCGGCTCAGAATCAAGCATGCAAATTATGGTTTGTGACCATTATCTCACATGCAAAGCAATCATCAAATTGTATCTCAGAGTTCCCTAACAGTAATCTAACATCTTACCCAAAAACATAATGTGGTGAAACAATGTTGAATGTGAGCAACAGATTCAACTGTTGGTTTCATATGATGGGCCCTAGAAAATGATCAATCATAGCACCATAGTTGAATAAAAGTTCAGTTTATGCTCTTAGCAGCGCAACTGATCCGATGAAAATTTTATTTGTTAAAGGAAGTTCGTATCAGATTTGTTGGATTCGGAGCTGAGGAGGACGAATGGGTAAATGTCAAAAATGCAGTGCGGCTACGCTCAGTTCCTATAGAAAATTCAGAGTGCCACACTGTCAAGGTTGGAGATACCGTGCTGTGCCTCCAGGTGATCCTATTTCTGCTTCCCTCTTCACATGACCTGAAAATCATTCATTGTACTTTTGTCTTCTGTATAAACTTTTGGCAATTTGATTAAACTTTCAGGAAAGGAGAGATCAAGCTATCTACTACGATGCCCGAGTCATAGACATTCAGAGAAAAATGCACGACGTAAGGGGTTGCAGGTGCATTTTCTTGGTTCAGTACGAGCATGAAGACCGAACTGAGGCAAGTATTGTTCACACTACATGCATTTTAATTTGGGATAATCGCAAAAACTATCAGTATAGTATCTCACTTTTGCAAGGAGTGCAAAAACTTATCGAGAACTATTCAAAATTTTGACGTTATGAATTAAAAAGACAAAAATACCCTTCAAATTACAAAAATTTAAAGTACGTGTCAAAAATATGATATAATTAAAATATATATATATTTATCATCAAACTATTACATGTAAATATTAAAGTATTTTATAAAAAAAATCTTTTTAATTGTTTTATTCTAGAGGCAATTATATCCTTTTAAGAAAAATGGAGGTTGCATGACCTATACATGACCCATTTTCTATCTGTTTTGATGGATTTTGACAACTGGTACAGAATTTTGGATAGTTCATGGCTTTGCAATTAACAAAGTATATGATAACTCCTTGCGAAAGTGATCCCTTTAAATTTCTGTATATTTCAGTTCCATTTATACATTAAGACACATTTATTTTTGCTCATACGTTACTTTTTTCATTCATCAGGAAAGAGTCCGGTTGAGGAGATTGTGTACTATTTTGAATGTTTGATGCCAAAAAGGAGCCGGTGACAAAAAAAACTTAATCTAACTCAGGCAGATCATACTTGTATACCGAAAAATCGGGCCAAGTTTGGGAACGGTCAATCACAGATCATACTTGTAATGTTCCAAAATCGAATACTGTAACTGAATTCTATGTATTTCAGGGTTAAGTGCTGAATCTTTTCTGGTAAAAATAGTACTTGATTTGAGAGGTTGAGCTAAACAGTACACCAATACATGATGCACATAAATGTATGCTTTCAAAAGTCTTACAATACAATGGGAAATAAATAGTTTATTTCGCTACACTTATTTTCCCGAAGGATACAACAAAACAGACACAACCGGAACCAAGAAACAGGTACATTTTATGTCGCTACACTTATTTTCCCGAAGGATACAACAAAACATACACAACCGAAACCAAGAAACAGGTACACTACAGTTTGTCACAACAAAACTCCTTATTTTGGCATCAGTATCAACTGGATGGAGTTGAAGGCTCGAGTCGCCTAATTTTTAACGGATAGATATGATTTCTTATAGAGAACGCAATAACTAATAATGGGTGCCTCTCCACAGTTCATCTGGTGTTGAGATCGAACTCCCCAGATTCATGCCACTCGCCGGTGTCACCGTTTTCCGTCTCCTCGTCGTTCAGGAAATCGTCGGACGGCTCCTTCTCATCTCTCTGAGCGTTATTTCCCCATCCGTTGATCATCTCGTGCGGGTTAATGTTGATGTTTTGTTCTTGGTCAACTTGAGCATCGCTGCCTTGGGAGCTGAGCGCGCTAGCTCTGATTGGATTTGGAGCTCGGGCTTGTGACTCTGCCCGGGCTTGCTCTGCCTGGACCATTGCTGCCATTCGCAGCTTTGCCTCTTGAGCATCACGGCTAGCCTTCTCCCTCGACTCTATTTCGGTCCTCAGTTCCAACATGGCTCGTTTCTCGTCTTGCAGGAGAGCCTGCTCGACCATCAAGCTCTCCCCCGACCGGAACTCTCCCACCGCACGCTTCCGGGTTATTATGTTGAAAGCGAGAGCCTGCTTCTCAAAGGTTGCGGTGAACTCTGCGACTTTGACTGCGATGTTGTGATCCCACTGCTGGGACCGGGATGGCATCTGGCCTGTTGTGTCGGAATCGAGGATTCTGTCATCCTCCTCTGCTTCATAATCAGCTACCACATGGTATGGTAACAACCTGTGTAAGTTGCAAGAGAGAGTGAGAGAGCACAGGTGAGAAATCAAGAGAAACCCAACAAAGATAATGTAAATAATTCCCAAAATGTAAATATGCAAATAATTTACAAAAGAGGTAGAAATGGTAACATACAACTATATTGATATGTCTGGACAAATTAACTGAAATCTTATAACATCCAATTATTTGAAGTCAAGAGGATGATAATCAAATAAACAAGAAATACTACTTCATGAGTGGTTACATCCTAGGCTACGAATCATTAGCGTATACACTCAAATTTATGCCAAAATCATGGACTCGGAGAATAACACCTCTAGTAAAAAGTTCACGTCCAATGACACTATGACAGCTCTATTTCTCCAAAGTTAAGAGCACCGTAATATCTTTCACTCAACACCACCAAAATATGATAAAACAAATATTTAATATATACTTATATAAATATAAATATTTTAATTTCAATTTTTGTTAAATTTTATATACATTAAAGTATTTTTCATTTATAAATTATTTTTTTCCAAGAAAGAATTGTCTAAACCCGCCTAGATCCGACTTGACTCGCCTAAATCCGACTTAAACCAACCAATTATATGAAATCGGGTCAGTGTTGTAAGAATCCTCGCCTAGGCGCCAACTTGGCTGATTTTTTACAACACTGGTTGAAATGGACTGCCAATTAACTCTTGAA
>JAYMTS010000339.1:0-11486 GCA_036898005.1 Geranium phaeum
TACTTTTATTGAAAATGAAGTGAACCGAATCGAGGCAAGGTAGCTCAAGCTTTTTAAATTTTTTTAGTAAAATTCGAGTTTAATTGCATAAACTTGTCGAATCTGAACCGACTTCGAATCGAACACTTTCTTCAAGACACCAGTTACGTCCAATCACCCGTACACACGCCCTATTTAACACTAAGAAGATGGCGCGCATGGTACATGAAAATGCTATGAGGACCGTCCCGCCAAATTCTTCAATCTTCGCAGCCAATTTCTTCACATCACCTACCAGAATCTCCAGATCCACTCAATCTCCGATCTCGATCAGAGATGCTTGTAAGCGAGGAAGCTTCAAGCTGGCCTTGGAATCGTTCGTCGCTCTCTTCGCTCGTCGGAGCTCTGTGGACGAGCACGACGCTGCTTATTCGCCGATTCTGGAGCTCTGCGCGAGCACGAAAACTCTGTCTCTGGGCCAACAAGTCCATGCCCACATGATCAAATTGATTTCTGTTCGCGATTCTGTGTTTTTGGGTACCAAGCTTGTGTTCATGTATGGGAAATGTGGGTCTGTTTGGGATGCAGGGAAGGTGTTCGACGAAATGCCTCAAAGAAGTGTTTTCACTTGGAATGCTATGGTTGGTGCTTATGTGACGAACGGGGAGCCTGTTGGAGCCCTTGAACTGTATCGGGATATGCGGGTTTCGGGAACTCGTCTCGATGCCTATACTGTACCTTGTGTGGTGAAAGCATGTGGTGCTATTGGGGATGTTCGTTCTGGGGCTGAAGTACATGGTTTTGTGATCAAAAGTGGACATGGGTTGATGGGTTTTGTTGTGAATTCACTTGTTTCTATGTATGCAAAGTGCAACGATCTGAAGAAGGCTATGCAATTGTTTGATGACATGACTGAGAAGAGGGATGCTGTGTCGTGGAATTCGATCATTTCAGCATGTACCGCAAAGGGTAGGTCACACGAGGCATTGAGACTCTTGAGAGATATGCAAAAAGGTAGATGTGTTATGAACTCGTATACTTATGTTGCTGCTCTTCAAGCCTGTGACAATTTTTTGTTCGGGAAATTGGGTATGGAGATCCATGCTGCTATTTTGAAAGCCAGACTTGACGTTGATGCATATGTGGCTAATGCTTTGGTTGCCATGTATGTGAGATGTGGTAAAATGGGGGAAGCTGGACAGCTTTTCGGTATGATGGACAATAAGGATAATATATCATGGAATTCTATGCTCTCCGGATTTGTCCTAAATGGTCTGTATGATAAAGCACTGAAGTTCTTTCGCTACATGCAGGGTGCCGGTCCAAAACCCGACCAGGTTTCAATAATAAGTGCGATGGCAGCTACTGTTCGGCTAGGAAATCTGTTGAATGGTAAGGAATTACATGCGTATGCGGTAAAAACTGGACTAGATTATAGTTTGCAGGTAGGAAATGCTCTTGTTGATATGTATGCAAAGTGTTGCTGCATAAACTACATGGGTCGTGTTTTCAAGAGGATGCCCGAAAAAGATTCTATCTCTTGGACTTCAGCTATTGCTTGTTATGCTCAGAACGGTTGTTATGCAGAATCCTTGGAATTGTTCCGGAAAGTGCAAGCCGGAGGCGTTTATATTGATGCTATGATGATAAGTAGCATACTGCCAATCTGTAGTGGGCTGAAATCTATATCCTATGCAAAGGAGATTCATGGCTATATTACAAGAAGAGGTTTATCTGATCTTATGCTACATAACTCTATTATAGATGTATATGGGGGTTGCAGTAATGTAGATTATGCTACTCGATTGTTTAATTTAATCGACCTCAAAGATGTTGTGACCTGGACAAGCATGATGTCTTGTTATGTGGAGAACGGGATGTCAAATGAGGCTCTTCGACTGTGTTACGTGATGAAAGGAGCTGGTATTAAACCTGATTTTATAGCTTTACTGACTGCACTATCAGCAGCTGCTAGGTTGTCTTCCTTGAAGAAGGGAAAGGAGATTCATGGCTTCCTAATTAGGAAAAGCTTCATGTCTGAGAAATCTGTCGGGAGCTCTCTTCTTGATATGTATGCTCGATGTGGGACTATTGAGAATGTGTGCAAGATGTTTGATAGTGTCAGAAACAAAGATCTATGTCTTTGGACTACTATGATCAATGCAAACGGAATGCATGGTCGTGGCAGGGAAGCCATAGATATATTTTACAGAATGGTGGATGGAAACCTTGTTCCTGATCATGTTACTTTCTTGGCACTTCTGAATGCATGCAGTCATTCGGGATTAATCGATGAAGGTATACGATTTCTTGAAACTATGAAGTGTGTATATCATTTTGAGCCATGGCCAGAACACTACGCTTGTGTGGTCGACCTTCTTGGCCGCGCAAATCGTATAGAGGAGGCATACGAATTTGTGAAAACCATGCCGGTTGAGCCAACTGCTGAAATTTGGTGTGCTCTCCTTGGGGCCTGTCGAGTTCACTCGAATGAAAAAATAGGTGATATTGCAGCACAAAAGCTTGTGAATTTAGATTTTGATGACCCGGGACATTATGTGCTAGTGTCCAACGTGTTTGCTGCAAATGGAAGGTGGAATGATGTTGAGGAAGTGAGAATGAAAATGAAGGGAAATGGGTTGAAGAAGAATCCTGGATGCAGCTGGATTGACTGAGGTTAACATAAGGTTCATACATTCATGGCAAGAGACAAATCTCATCCTAGGTCCAGTAAGATTTACCGAGAATTGGAACAAATAACAGAGAAGTTGGAAAAGGATGGAGATTATGTGGCGCAACCCAAGTTTGTGTTGCACAATTTGGAGGAAGAAGAGAAAGTCAGGATGCTCTATGCACACAACGAAAGGCTAGCCATTGCATATGGCATGCTTGAAACCCCAGAGAAACGGGTTACAAAGAACCTTTGGATTTGTGGTGATTGCCATACTTTCTGTAAGCTAGTTTCAAAATTCTTATAGACGAAAACTCATTGTGAGGGATGCTAATAGATTTCATCATTTTGAGGATGGGGTCTGTTCTTGTGAGGATTTTTGGTGTTGATTAAAGATTTATTTAATTTTCAAAGATCAATACATGTATAAAGCGTCTGTGCTGAAGTATGTGATGCATAAATTGGCTTTCTGAAGGACTTCACAATTACTAACAGAGTTGTTGAAATTATACAGTGATGGAGAAAAATGAGCAGCAAAAGATGTAAGTGCGTAAATTGTATATTACTGATTTTATTATCATTTTGTTTCAAATCAAATTTCCTAGTTGGTTCCTCGAGTTGATTTCTTTTTCATGGCTAATATATACTTGTTTTGTATTATGTTTTTTTGAGCAACATGTTCTGTATCATGTTAATATGGTTTTACAGCATATATTGGTCTTTTGGTCCAAGGACCCATTTCTATGTGGTGGGGCTTGAAGTAAAGGATTCAAATTTTATTTGGAGTACCTTATTAAAGCTGTGAAATCACTAAAAGTCTAAGAGAATGACATGGTCTTTTGTTTTGGGTATTTTAATCTTGGATATAGTTAGTGTCCCAAAGACAAGTGAGATCTGATTTCTGGCTCTGCAGACACTGCTGTTTACTTCGAGCTAGGGTATGGTGCTAAATTGTTTTTTTTACTATGAGCATCTAGTGTTTAACCTTTAGCACGCCTAGAGAAAGTTTGTATTTCTCCTTATCTCTGTTTGTTATGGTTTGTTGTTTTCTGAAGGCTATGCATGTGTGCTCAACCTCAGTGTTCTATAATAATAGATGAAATTGTTGGATCACCCTGATCTATAGTCTTGCTCTTTCCACATTGATAATTTCAAAATTTTAACGTTTTTTGTGGTCATTCAAATACCTTATACCAATTGTTGCCTCCATCAAGATTTTTTCGCATCAATATATTTAACTGTCAATAATGCTTCTGTGCAACTTAAAAACTGAAATTCATTTTTTGTGTGAAGCATTCTCTTTGCATGAAAATTTCAATTATCTTATCATCAGCACATGGGAGAGGAAAATGATTCAGAGATGCAGGCAACTGGACAGAAAAGTTAAGCAGCCCTGATGTGGTGGGAGATGAAGAGGGCCCCATTCAGGACAAAATAGACCTGTAAGTATATGTATATGCATATGTGATGAACCTATTCACTAGCTTACATATATGCTTCTGCATTTTCAAATGGCTGAATGAATTCCTTTAATTAGGCAATTGTACTCATTTATTAATGTGCTAAACAATTTAAACCCATAAATTCCTTTACTTTGTACCCATTTGAGTGCTAGAAACTCTGAATTTAAATCTCCTCTTGATTGGTTTTCCTCTTAAGTTTTGTTTCTTCATTTTGTTGCACCAACATATAGTCCAAAATAGTTAGAAGTTTGAGTTGGGCCCTTTTTTGTTATGTTTGCAGAGAGTCTGATTGATCTGATCAGTGCATTTAAATTCATTTCTTGATCCCTCTCTATCATTCACAAGTTGCTTCCTGTAGCTATATAGTAGCCTGGCTGAGTTTTACTGTTTCCTGCTAGTGTGATTATTATGAGTAGCATCACAGTCACAGCTGTAACTAGTTGGTGGTGTGCCATTACTGGTTGCTCACATCACTGCCCCATTTCCCACCATTCATTTCAACCTCAAGACTTGTCTTCCACATAAATCTAAGCATCAAGGTCATGGCTGACCACAGCTGTGTGATAAATGCATTCTGGTTTCTGCCTGATGCTCTCGCACTATCTCTGATGAAAAATTGAAGTAACAACACAGAGAAAAAGCTCAAGAGAGAGTCACAAAACTGCTTTGAGATTCTAAACAAACCCAGCAGACCCCCAAAATTATGTCTTCCACTAGTTGCAGTTTTGTTTTTCCATCTGATAAATGAGATAAGACACCCCTTATAGCTGCTGTATGTTGTTAGTGTATAGGGTCTATGCAGGCTTTTACTACAGTGAGTAATGAGCTGTCAGTGCCCCCAGAACAATGACCCTGCTGCTCTATGTTTGAGCCACCTGTGATCCCAATTGATCTTTACTCATTATGCATCTATATTACCTATGTCTTCACCAACATATACCTAAGCTACTCCTAGTATTTTAATGTTGCAGTTCACTCGTTACTGTTAGGGCATCTCCAACTCATACGCTCCGACTCATATTAATAAAACAAAATGAAATATATTATTCTATTTGTTTTGATAATTGGTAAAAGTAACATTTGGATAATAAAACAACTAATTTTCTTGGAGAGAAAAATGTCATTATGCTACATTTTCATCTCAAATGTGACATGGAAATATAGCATATGGCAAAATAATATTAACGTTGGTATTGGGTTGGAATGAATATGTCAAATAATGTACTGGAGAGGGAAATATATCATTGGGTTGGAGATGGTTTTAAAGCTAAAGCTCTCTCTCTCTCTTTGAGGTCTGTGTTTGCCTCAGTAGTCAATACTCCATTGAAAAACCCATGTATAAATACAACCCAATACCAGTGTGTCTGAGTGATCAATCCACCATCCAAATCTTGGCTTTAGGGTCTTCTCTTATTTGTGTTGTACCTCTTTTCTAAACTAGCTTCCCTTTATTTCTCTGCCTGTTTCTTTACTTCTACTTCTAATTATATCCCCTCCTAACTTCAATCAACCTTCTTTTTTCACTTGTTTGCTAAACTTGATCCATTGTCATTCCATATTTCAAGTGAAGGTTATTATTACAAATAACTTTCCTTATTTATTTGCCTTCCATGCATGCATTATTTACTGTTCTCCAACCCAAAAAATGACCAGAAAAACAAAAGGAACACTTATTTTCTGTGTCATGCATGTGATGTGGGAATTTTCTTTTCTTTTTCTCTTCATGGAATCCTAGGCCATGTTTTTATAGAATCATGCATATCTTGATTTCCGAGAATGTAATAACATGTGAAGCTATTTGTGGGATATAGAGAAGCAAGAGAATGTCTACAAGGGAACAAGTGAAGCTGCCAGCATGATCTAGCTAGTATTGTATAGCTCTGGTTAGGTCATGAGAGAACTCTCTAACCCTAGCTAGGTCATGCTCTGACAGCCTCACTCCTTCCTCTTTGGGGACACCCAACCAACCCAATGGATTCCAAACATTTTTGCCTTCCAATCCATTTTCAAACACAAAAGTATCAAGAGTAAGTAAATATCTTTCCTCTTTTCCCTGATATGTTGTTCTCTATCTATATTTTATGGGTTTTTTTTTTGCTTTTGAAATGCCATGCCTGTGCTGTGGTGGTGATGCCTCTCATGCATTTGACTAGCTTTCTTTTCAACTTTTAAGTCATGCTTTTGTTTTCTTATTTGCCCTCATCATTTACAACTAACTATGTTTTGCTTTTGCTTTCTCTGCCCTTGTTGCATAAAGTGGTGCTGTGCTGGTTGTTGGTATGTATCATAATGCTCTCTCATTATATCTTACTGAATATATAT
The DNA here is from genome assembly GCA_036898005.1 of Geranium phaeum. Lineage (NCBI taxonomy): Eukaryota > Viridiplantae > Streptophyta > Magnoliopsida > Geraniales > Geraniaceae > Geranium > Geranium phaeum. The sequence goes on from JAYMTS010000339.1 coordinate 6,436, forward strand.
ATTTATACTGTTAGATTACAAGTACTTAATGTTGTAAAAGCCCCCTACTTGTCCGATGAATCTTCAATTAGTCCCCCGATTGATTATAATTCCCGATGAATTCTTTAATCCGATTAATTTCTTATTAGTATAGCGCTTAGCGTTGTTTACAACACTGAAGTACAAAGTATTTGAATTTGATTGCCATTTTGTTTCAACAAGATCATTATGACCGAAATAATTACACAAGCTTGTTAGAGTACAGTTGAATGGAGTCATGCATTAATAATAATGTTGCTTTAATACTACATTTTCTTTCTTAATTAGATCATGCTTAGGAGTTGTTGGAAATGATCATCTATATTTTATAGTGTGTAGGTCTGATTCCTCTACCTTGGTACTTAAGGCTAGTGGTATAAGTTTTTATCTTATATCCATCTTGGGATGTCTTCAGAAATCATAATTTTTTGAATCTCAACAAAGGAAGTGATCTAAATTCTCAACTTGTACACAAATATTGATTTCCAATCACAAAAAAAAAAAAAGAGTTCATGTTGCATCAAGGCAAGATGAGTAGCTTTTTGGAATCCAGAGTTGTGAACAGTTAGAGCTGTATAGATATATGTATAGGAGAATTTTCAGTTTGGAATATAAATATTTTGTTACTTTGAGATACATTGATAAGGTGGTGACTCTGCATACAACTAGAGAGAGACGCCTACCTTATGAATCAAAACAACTAGAAAGAAAACAGAATGTCTATTTTTCTGGGTAGCTTTTCTATTTCTCTTATTTTGTACTGTCTTATTCTTTTCAACAATAACCCCAGCTTATAAAAAAAAAAGGTGCTTTATAAATGACCAGAATATATGTAATATACCTCATTAGCTGAACTAACACTGAATGAGACTCTTCTTATTCACTACTTTACACACTAGACTCATAAATTATTCTAAGTACTTATATTAGAGAATAACTTTTCTTTGTTGGTGTAGAAGGTGTTGTGAACTTTGATTTTTGGTGCAAAATGTATGTATTTGTATAAAAAATGATAAAACTACCCTTAAAATTAAGAATTATTTTTATAAAAAAAATATTTTCACTAAAATTTTCCTAATCAAATTTTGTAATTTATTTTTTAGTTAAATTATTTAAGTTACAAATTATTATATAAAATTTTGAATTCTTAATTTCATGAGCAATGTCGTCATTGTTGTACAAATATGAATATTTTGCACAAAAAATCAAAGTTTACAACTTTTTTTGCTATTAATAAAGTACATAGTACTCTTGCAAAAGTGTAATAATATATACATCACCATTTTGCTATTTTCCCTTTTTTTTACAAATCATTAGAGCCTTACATGTAATCATGTTTTCCTCTAGATGTGTCGTAAGACCATACGCTACACACTCATATCATATATAGAACTTTTTATTTGTACTTGCACACACTAAGGTCATAATCAGCTTGAAGTTGCATGCACAAGCAGCATTGAGCTTGCTTTGGACCAATAATGGCTTCAATTCAATGTTGAACCAATAAATATGCTATATCAATGATACAAGTAGCATATAGATATGTTTATGGAAAATAAAATTAAGGAAGTGGCATAGAAAGGGAGAGAGTCACATGATGTTGTTACTTGTTATGTTATTGAGTTTAAGATGCTTGCACCAAAGGCAGAGATACAGTTCCCCATTTTAACCCCTTGCTTGTTTTGCACTCCCTTTTTAGGTTTACATATGATGTTAAGAAAAGATATAAAGTTTAAAAGTTGAACACGTTTGTATTCTGAAACGGAAAAATTTGATACAATTTACTGATAGTTGAATTGTTAAGAAATTGAACTATAATATTAAAATGAAAAGCAAATTGGTAATGTATGTATATGATATGCATAGAGCTACATGTATCGTTTTTTTATCAGCAATAATTTAATCAACAATACCGCTGACATCGGGATTGGAACCAACGACCTCGTGCTTATTATATGAGGGCTCTACCACTTCACCCACAGCCCTTAAGTAACATATGTATTTTATCGTGATTTGTGAGCAATGTAACTTTTCTTTTATTTTGTTAACAAATGCAATGGGTGGTTTTGGAGGTGGTGGTGTGGGCGGCTAGCATGATAATATTCAATTTGTCTCTACTTTGGACCACTGCCCATAGTGCCATCTTTCTACTGTCTTATTGTTCATTTTATTTATTAACCTTGTTTTTTTAGGATTCTCAATTTAATGCAAATCAAATGCCAGAGAGTTGCTTATGGAGACAGTTTTCGTTTTCAAAGCTCGAGAATCAGGCTTTGTTGGTAACTTCCCTTTTTCTTCATTTTACTAATTATGTACATATATTTATTACCATTGCTGCAAATTTATTACACTAATTTGAAAGTTTTATATTCAGCATCCTCTATTTATATCCCTCCTCTCATGTTCCTCTACCACTGTCTCTTGAGAGAAACACTATTGCTGTGCTCTACTCAGACATTGCTATCTCTGTTGTCGTGACCGCTAACAGTTGAAGCTGCCAGCATGATCTAAACTTCCCTACTCATCCCGGAAAGATCAGATCATGTGGCAACTTCACCCGTTGATGGGGTTCACGATTAGTAATCCCTAGAAAGGCCGGTACACTCATTTATAATAAGTTCTACTACTCCTACTATTGTTCCTAATATAAGCATGGTTGTTATTGTTTTCATTATAATTGGTTTCTGTGTTTTGCTACTCATATTCAACTTCATGCACTTTACCGCGAATACCTAAGATGAAGATTTCAAGAGTATTTCTCAATTTTTGTTGTTAATGTGTTTTACCATCTTTCATTGCTTTGCTGCCCTTTAGTTTTATCTAGGAATGCATAATAAATATGATTTGAATATTGTTAAGTTGTTTATTTGTCCAGAAATTATAACTCAGCCTTGTGATATTGTGCAGTAACTACTGGTAGAATAAAATTAAACAAAATGAAAATTATGCAGATAAATACAAATGATAGAACCAATAAACAGACAACAGATTCTTGAGCCATGCAGCAGAAGAAAACATGGTAAAGCAGATCCCCATTTATTTTATTTTAATTTTTATTCATTACTTTTTGTTGTGTTTTGTGTTTGTCTTAATTGTTCTGCAACTTCAGCTGCAGAAGGAGAATCTGAATCTCAACATGTTCACTGTTATTAGGGTTTAGAGTGGCAGACAGGGCTGTTTGGTGCTTTTTTTAGATCCCATCTTATCTCTAGCTCTCTTGCAATTCAGTCTTTTTGTTTCTTTTCACAGATCTTGCAATATTTATTACTTAACCACCCCAATTCTTATTGGCTCTGCATCTCATTGGTTTCTACAACAATTAATTATTATTGTTTCAATTCCTAAAATATTCATGTCTATATTGTATTAATATTGTACTCATTTTAGGGATTTGGTTGATTTAGTCTAGGTTGCTTGCTTTTTTCTTACTTTTTTTCTTCTCATACCAATGTGAAATATGGAGTTATAAGTAATTACATCATTTTACGAATCCGATCAGCACCATGAGCAATACAATGTACAGCTGAGGAAAGGCTGCATCCCGAGGTAAGACCGATAAATCTGATAGAATAAAATCTAAAGTATGGAAACACTTAATAAGTTACAAGTAGATGGTGAAACGGCTAAATACATGCATTATAACGAAATCTGTGTTGCTGATCCGAATTTAAATGGTACCTCTTTGCTCTTTAACACATTAGAACTTGTGCTAAGAAAAATAAAAATAATGTTGATGAAAGTGAACAAGTTAATGTTTAAGAGTGGAGAGGAAGGTGAACTAACATCTTAGCATTTTGATCAACGTCTTGGCTCACTAGTAGTTTTTTTTTCATAATTATGTTATGAAGAAATATATTTAATTTCAGAAAAAAATTCGTCATTTTTATAAAAATACACACGCATTTTGCATACAAAATATATAATTCATTGCATCAATGCACCAGCAGTGCTTCATGGGGAAAGGGTTGGGTTTGAGCTGGGGTGGTTTGGGCTTTGGACTGGGAGGGATAGGGTTGGATTTGGGTGGAGTTAGCCTTTGGGCTTGTTTGTAAGGGTTGTTAGGATTACTGATTTTTGTTTTTGCATTTTCACACTATTAATAAACAACACAACACCTTTAAAAAATGTCACAAGATAAAACATTTTTTGTCATTTTCCCAAAGTAATAATAGTGGAGAAAAAAAAGGTTTTGATTGTAGAGCTCGTCTATTGGGAATTGGGTTAAAAGGATTTTGATTGTTTTTAATCAATGGCTAATTGGGATTAGAAGTAGACATGGGCTCAAAATTTGAACCCTCGTAGTGAGCAATCAAATCAGTCCCTTAACTTGCCTGATGAAATGTAAAAAAAAATTGTGTTCTTAACTTACATGACACTGTGAGTCCTTCCTTTCCCATTGCCCAGTTCATCTTCGATAATCCTATGAACGATTCATTGTTCAAAAGTTGGTTTCATGTTTGACACTAAGTCCCCGTTCGGGGATTATTGCCTCTTTGTAAATTGACAATGGTGTGTGTTTAGTGATCTTTGTTTCCTACCTCATCGGATCGGGGATATCAGATCATTTTCGGCTTCAGGGAATTTTGTCATCCCTGCCCAGAAAGAAAATGACAAAGATGGGGTGTCACAGAGATGGACCAACCTCTTATATCATGTTCAAAATTCAAACTGATAGGTAGAAACTCAGTTTGTCATTTAAATTAGATTTTTGTTTCATATATTTTCGATGTGATAATTTAAGCGTGTCAATTTAGGGCTACACATTTTCCAAAAAGGACACGGACAGGACCAAAACAAAAGGAGACATGGAAGAGGAATGAACAAGGTCGTTGCTAAAGTGATTGGTGACGATCTCAACAATGCTTTTTGGGAATTTTCTGGACCGACCTGGGAAAACCTGCATGTATCAAAATTTGAACTCAGGACTTCACATATCTTAGTGTGAGCTCCTTACCACTTGGCCCAACTTTGTTGCATGTACCCCTTATTCTTTTTTGCATGTCATCATCTTTGAAAATGTCCGAGATTGAATT